>RCUC01101413.1:0-12748 GCA_003697995.1 Taxidea taxus jeffersonii | reverse complement strand
GCACCAAGACTGTCTGCGTGCCGCTGATGCAGCCGCGCCGTGAGGGGGCTTCTGCCGCACGAGAACACACAGGCTGCCGCTTCCTCTTTGCTCTTAACGGAAGAATTGCAGTAAAGGGGGCGAACGGATGCGGGGCTTGTGGTGGGCTGGCTCCTGGCTCCTGAGGCTGGACTCGAGCTCGTGCTGGTCCAGGGAACACCAGCGGCCGTGGGGTCCTCCTGAATGGCTCATGCTCACAGCTACCTGCCTGGTCCTGGAGATGGTCACGTGGCTTTCAGGACGTGAGGGTCTCACCCTCCTGACTCCCCTTCAGTGATATGGGAGGACCACACACTATGTAGCCCACGGGGTTGGGGTCACATCTGGGGATCCCTCGAGTGTGCTGACATGCTCTCCAGACCTGAGCCCCAGCTCTCATCAGTGGTGTTGGGCCCCAAAGGTACCACCTGGCATGTCCCCAACGTGTCTAGATGCTCAGCTCTTGTTTCTGAAATGAGCAAGTCTTGAGGCAGATGCCAAAATGAGTCAGGAGCACTGGCAGGGTCACGGGCTATGCAGCGATGGGGACTCTCAATTCCTCCTGGCAGTTAGCGGGGTGGTGGTCCGTGGGCTCCCTCCTGGTGGCTTCTCACTTCCTGGGCCCAGAGCTCTGCTGAAATCGGAAACCCTCCCCTGGACGAGCTCGCTGTCCCTGATTTTGTGCAAAGCTAGGACCTGCAAAGGGCATTCCCTCCACGCCACCTACCCCACCTGCCAACAACAGGGCTTTTTAAAACTGGTAGATCAGGGGGTGCCTGGGTGGCTCAGTGGGTTAAAGCCTCTGCCTTCAGCTCAGGTCATGATCCCAGGGTCCTGGGATCGAGTCCCGCATCCGGCTCACTGCTCAGCGGGGAGCCTGCTCTCCCTCTCTCTCTGCCTGCCTCTCTGCCTCCTTGTGATCTCTGTCTGTCAAATAAATAAATAAAATATTAAAAAAAAAACTGGTAGAGCACACACTGTGGGGTTCACCATCCTGACCACGTCCACACATTGCAGGGTTCGCTGCCCTGACCATGAGCACACGCTGTGGGTTCGCCGTCCTGACCGCGTCCACATGCTGTGGGGTTCGCCGTACCAATCACGTCTACAAGCACAGGACCAGCGTTGTGCTAAG
Source organism: Taxidea taxus jeffersonii (assembly GCA_003697995.1). Classification (NCBI taxonomy): domain Eukaryota; kingdom Metazoa; phylum Chordata; class Mammalia; order Carnivora; family Mustelidae; genus Taxidea; species Taxidea taxus. The sequence continues at coordinate 11,595 of RCUC01101413.1, read as the reverse complement.
GAATGCATGTCGGGGAGGAACTTGTCTCTAGAATCTTCTCATCCCACAAACCTGGACTTCGTACCCCGAGCTCCCCAAACCATCTCCGCTCTGTGTCTGTGGTCTCGACTCCTCTGGGGACCTCAGACGAGTGGCATCACGCAGTATGTGATGTCTGCCTCATCTCACTGAGCGTGATGTCCTCAAGGGTCCCATGGGGCGGCAGCAGGGGTCCAGAAGTCCTTCCTTTTTAAGGCTGAGTCAGAGCACATCGCATTTTGTTTACCCGTTCAGCTATAAACACAGGAACCGGACGTGTTTTCTACGTGGGACTTTTCATCAGGTCCAGCCCTCTGGTTCACACCTGTTTTAAGCACTATCTTCCCGGAGCTCACCGTTCGCGTTATGCCCACAAGTGATTCTTCTCGGCTGCGAGATGCAGGCTGAATTGGGGCGAGGGACACTGGCAACCTTCACAGCTGAGAGCTGACCCAGAAGCCATACACAGAGGCAGCCCAGGCGAGGGGGGAGGGGCTGCACCTGCCTGGAACTGGCCCCGGCGTGGGTCGTGACACTTCCTGAGGGTGTCAGGAGGGTCCTGGGGTGCCTCCTGCCCAGGGAGAGAGGGGAGACAGGCTCCCCTCGGCCCCCGTGCCCGGCCCTTTGCTGTGAGCACTGCTCCCTCCTCCACCCTGCTCCTGCCATCTTGCCTTGTGCCGGGTCACCCGGGAACTCTGACCTTCATTCTGGAAAACTGAAGATGTCCGTGTGCATTCATAGTACCCAACACATACGTGGGGAATCTCAGGGCCATGTATGCATCAAGGACAGGAAAATCCCAATCTGGAAGTGAAACCAGCAGAGCCGACGGGACTGACCCCAAGCCTGGGGAGGTTCCACTCGCATCTCCCCAGTCTGCGACCTCCTTCCTCCACCCCCACTGCCTCCTGGAGGCCACACGCCCCACAGTGAACAGTCCTGGTCCAGCAGGTGTTTCTGTCTGACTCCCACGCTCAGGGGTCGGGCTCTAAGGGCAGAGCTACCTGGTCTGAACCCTGCTCTGTCTCCTTTCTGCTCTGAGAACCTGGGGGTCTGCAGGAGCCCGTGCCTCAGTTTCCCCCTCTGTAACAGAGTGACACACTGGCCCCCACTCACATTGTGGGAGTGCAACCCAGTGACACACCTCAGTGCAGTCCCTGGGCTGCAGCAGGTGACAGCAGACGAGCCCAAACCGAAGGGGGCCTGCAGGACAGCCAGCCTGTGCTCCTGAAAAGCCCCTGTCCGGAGAGGCAAAGCAGGCCCAGGAGCTGACCCAGCCTCAGCGGGCAGGAAAACCACACGCAGGAGCGACGCAGGTTGCGTCCGCACTGCGGCGAGGTCGGGGGCCACAGGCAACACCATCGGGGTGGTTGGCTGAACGGGAGCGTGCAGTGTAGACGGGCCTGCGGTATCACCGATAAGTCTCTGCGTCTGTAACTGGGACGGGGTCAGCGAAGACAGTGCCCTCGCTCCCGGCCGGCACACACCCAAGTATGTAGGGGTAGAAGGTGTGGCGTCTGCCACTGGTTTTCAAGCGGTTCAGGAGAGGCACGGAGTGTGTATCCGGAGGGATGACGGATGAATCCATACAGAGAGGAAGGACGGACGGACGGACAGATCAACGTATAGGTGAGTGGCGACAGGCAGATGGACGGCCGACGGCCGAGTGATGGGTGACAGATGATGAATAACATTAGTGACAGGCCGATGCACGGAGGAGAGGCGACAGGTGTTCAGTAGATAAGGCGTAGGTGAGTCACAAGCGAGAGATCTGTGGGTAGATGTGCAGCAGCGTGCCCGCACGGCGGTGAAAACCAAGTGTGGAAAATAGGACAGGGACAGTTTTGTGTACTCTTCTCCCAAGTCCCACGTCCGACATGGTTTCCACCGCGAGCTCCCCAGGACGACCTTTCGCCAGCCGCACACCAGGCTGCAAGCTGTTCGGAACCTCACATCTCCTGCCGTATTCGGTCACCACGGCCACCCCGGAGGCCAGGGGCCCCTTCTGCGGACGAGGAAAACGTGGCACTCCCCCCTCCCCAGCAGCACCAATGGCGGAGCCAGCGTCCAAACCCAGGGCTTTGAGGCTCCAGGGCTCATGCCTGCCCTGCTTCCCTGTGAACTGGGTCGTTTCAGGGTTGCACATGTGTCTCATGGGTCTTCAGCAAGGACCTGCCACGTGCCAGCCCTGTCCTGGCACTGGTGATGCCCCGTGAACCAAACGGAGATATTGCCAGCCTCTTCCGTTCCAGTGTGGGAGAAAGCAACGGACAGAACACACAGGGCGACACAGAGCAGGTGGGCTGCGTCTGCACGGGAGAGAATCAGAGCAGACAAAGGAGACCTCAGACCAGGGGTACAGTGGGTTCAAGTCCAGTAACAGGGTCAGGGGGGCCCCATTAGGAAGATGATATCTGGACCGAGACCCGAAGGAAGTATGGGAGCAAACCATGTGGAGAAGAGCAGTCCTGGCAGCCAGAACAGCAAGTGCAAAGGCCCTGAGGCAGGGGCTTGGTGAGAATGTCTGAGAACCAGAGAAGACACAAGTCAGTCCCGGTACCCTCCACAAGACTTAAGGAGGATGACCCTTGTGTCTGCTCATAAACACAACACTATATTCCAGTAAGAAAGGCTCATTTCATTTCTAAGGGGACTCTGTTGGCCACTTCTGGATTTATTTAATTCCTCGGTTTACATCAACAAGTATTTATTTACAAGGAATCATTAATTGTGTTATTTCACTTGTCCTGTGACTTACATGCAAAATACAGATCTGTATTTTACAGAGTCTCATCTGCCCGTAGCCCATGTTCCCTCTGCCTTCTTCCTGGGGGAAGCCCCTGGCACGGCTCACTGATGTCAGCTGGTGACCTCCCCCTGGAAAGGAGCTTACAGAGGCTGCTGGGGTTCCTTGATGCCGTGCCCACACACTGCCTGCGGCTAGCTTCTGTGCTTTTCTGTGTGTTTGAAATATGCCACTTCCAGCTAGACTCATGGGACTGGTGGGCCCTGACCCTGAAGGGCACGGGTTCAGAGCCGACGGTCTCTGTGTGTTCACACCGCTCCCCATACACAGGGCGCCCGGCCCCCTCAGGCCCAGAGAGTCTGCAAGCACGGCATCTGTCACTGGTCCTAGAAACCCCCTTCTCTGAGCAGACCCGGACGTTCTCAGTCCCTTGGCCTCTCCCGCAATGACTGGTAAATCACAAAGTGATTTAGGGAGGTCTGGGTAGATGTGCGCCCCTGCTCCAGTTTTATGGGCACCCTCTGGACACTGGCGGGTCCTTGGGGCCACATGCTCGGGCACCGCAGCCCTCATCCCGGGGAGACAGAGCCTGCCCCCCCCCCCCACACTTGCGCACAGCGGTCAACCGTCTCCGTGAAGGGCAGCACGGAAGGCGACCGGGTTGGAAAGAACACCGTGTCACGCACTGGCGGTTGCCCGCTCTCTGTAAGCAGGTGGATCCTGACTCTGCTGGTTTATAGCCCATTTTTAATCCAATTCTTCATCGGCACAGAAGCTACAAAATGATCCGCCCCAAATAAGGCTATTTTTCAACTTCTTTCAAGCTCTTTGGAAGACACAAAACTCACCGGAAGGTGAAATGGTGAAATCTACTGGGGTGCGTTCTGGGTCAAATATGGTGGGAACAATGGGGTGTGTCTGTTGTGAGTGTCCCCCCCGCCCCCGGATGGGGGTCACAGGCAGGCCCTGCTGAGAGGGGGCTCCGCGGCCAGTGGTGCAGGCGGGTCAGACGGGCGCCCAGCGGCCTCAAGACTCTCCCACCTGCATCAGCACCGAGCAGGGGACTGAGCACCCCTCGGCCTCCCCAGGGCTGAGTTACCGCTCGGTGTGAGAGCCCATGGCGGCACCAACACAGGAATGATGGGAATGGACACAGTGGCCGTAGGGGCGAGCCCAGTAAAGTTGTGGCAAGACCCACTGTGCGCCAGTCCCTGCTCCCGGGTGTGCCCCAACCGTGAGCCAGGTGCTTGCTCCCAGGTGTCCACGCCCAGGGGCGTCTCCTCCTGAGCCAGCTGCTCACCCACAGGTGCCTGTTCTCAGGTCCCTGCTCTTTCATGCCCAGGACAGCAAATGCTAACACGCCCACACCCGAGAAGCTCAGCGTGACTCCACGTGGAGGAAACACCCAGATCTACAACTTCCCATGGTCCCCTTGACCCCCAGGAACTTGACTGTCCGGGGACGCCTACCGTTTAGTTCCCAGAGGGACGCCGTGTCTGCCCCGGACCTGCCCTTGCTGTCTTCCTGAAGGGCTGACACGGCAGCTCCGAGGCTCTCGGAGATCAGTGTGCTCGCGGGCGCCGTGCACCAAAGGGCATGCACTGTACTAAACGGGCGTGAGGGGCGAAGAGGGTCCCGGACTGGGTGCGCAGCTGTCTTCACGGGGGGGCCGGACTCCAGGGTCTCAGGGTGAGGTCGCTCAGGTCAGAGTGGCCCTGCCAGGGAAGGGAGATCGGGAGATGGACACAGGCGCCTCCTCTGAGGCCACAGGGGCAGGTGACCACACAAGGAGGGGCGGGAGGACAGAAGGAATGTCACGTCGGGCAGGTAGGGCGGCTGTGGAGGTTGCCGGAGCTCCGTCCGCAGTGGGCCGGGCCGCCTGCAGGCCTCGAACAGGTGTTGAATCTGCTGGGCCTCAGTTTCCCGTCCGGCTATGCTGCAGGTGCAAAGCCCTTCAGGCGCAGGTCGTGACAGGGCTGGTGCGCGGCCGGGCGTCGGGGGGCGGGCGCACAGCCAAGGCTCCCCGAACGCAGGGGTCTCTGGAGACTCTGCGTGCGCACATGGGTCAGCGCGGCCTTATGGGGCCGGCTGCCAGGGCGGGGAGCCGCGGGGAGCGGGCTGTGAGGACGATGCGTGGCGGCTCCCCCACGGCCCCAGAGCAGACCCTCAGCCTGCAGCCCTGGACCCGAAATGCAGAGAAGAGAACCGGGGCAGACGTCTGGTAAAGGCCGACACACGATCTCAGACGCTTCCAGGAGAGGCAGCAGGTAGCCGCCGGAGACTGCATGGGGCAGAGGTGTCCCTGCTATGGCCTTCTGCATCCACTGGGACCCTCTCTCTCTGACGCTTCTCTGGGGCAGCAAGAGGGTGTTGGGTGAAAAGAGCTGGTGGGGACGACGCCAGGCTTCAGGCCCCACCCATTCACCCCCAGAGGTCACGGGTCAATCATGGCTGTGCCTCGAGCAAGCGGGAAGCTGCTCTCATCGAGGCCGACGGGGTCTGGCCGCCTCGGCGAAGGTGTTCCTGCCTGGAGCCGAGATCCCCACAGCACACGGAACTGCCGCCTTGGGCCCTTGGGACCCGGGACCGGGACCAGGGGCCTGCAGGACGGTGTCTCGTCAGATGGGAGCCCCCTGGGCTCCAGGGAGATGGTTGGCTCAGCCACCATTTACGTGTGAAGACAGCTTATTTAACTTTCAAATGAAAGCTTAAAAGCTCTTAATTAAAATAACAAATCAGAGAACTGTTGCCTGATAAGGTGGGGGCAGCTGGGTGGGTTCTGGGTTCTGAGCCCCAGCGCGCCCCTCGCACACTCCCTGCTCTGCGCAAAGCGCCCCGAGGGCCGTTCTGGGCTCAGATCCCGCCGCATGCGGCAGCCACGCAGGCGCACACGGCTGGCTCCTACCTGCCAGCGACTGCCCTGGGGGGCAGGGAAGCCCCAGAGCGCGGCCCGCACCCAGCGCACACACTGTCTTCTCCCCCGGCAGCGGGCGGGCTGGGCTGGAGGACACGGCGCCACTTCCCCAAAGAGGGGCTCCAGCCACTGGACCCCGCGGATGGTGGATTCTGGAGGACGGTGGGGGGCACTCGTGCTTGTGGGGTTTTGCTTGTCCCTCTATCCCTACCCACGCTGTTAGAGCAGGGTCTGTAGACGTTTTCTGTAAAGGGCCAGAGAGTCTGGAAGGGCTACTCCGGCCAGAGGAAGCAGCTGGAAGCCACTCTCATCATCTGGGCGCCGAGAGCTCTGAGACCGTTTTATTTCCAAAATCAGCAGCAGGGCAGGCTTGGCTCCTGGGCCGCAGTCAGTGGTCAGAGCCCACCACCTGCCCACCCTCCCTGTTCCGTGGGATGGTCCCGAGGCCTGGACTCCCTTCTGAAATTCTACCGCACACACGACACGCTGACATGGGGGCTGGGACCCTCGGGCTGGCATCCCCCTGGCCGTGTGCGCCTGAGGTAACTGCGGACCAGGTCTGTGCTTTAGCTTCTCATCTGGAGAGTGGGCATAACACGTGCAGGGGCTGAGCCCGGGAGAGCGCCTAGCGTGGTTCGGGCTCAATCCCCACCGTTCCGGTGCGGTCCATGTGTGCTCGCCGGGTTCCAAGGGTGGGACGAGAATGGGTACTGGGCCCCCGTGTTTCCTGTGATGGGGCAGGAAAGGACTCTGCAGGCGCCCAGCATCTCAGGGTGGAGGGGCAGCTGGGTCCAGACGCAAAGGGTCGTATTAGTCTCGGAATGCTCAGGTGCTTCTAGCCACCTCTCTGGATGGCGGCCGGGCAAAGACACAGGTGCCCACGAGTCCTCCCGTCCCCCAGGGCGCTGGCCTTGCCATCCTCATCTTGCAAACGAGAAAGCTGATGCACAGAAGGGTAGTGCCCGCTAGTCGGGGTGGGCGGCCACTCCTGACCGCATGGACACAGGGCATCTAGAAACATCTACAGAAGACCTTCGACCACAACTGTCACGTGCACTTGTCAGCTCCTAAAAGTGCCTGCATCACGTAAGAGCGGCTCCAAAACCTGTATTTTTTTAAGAAGGCAGCTGCCCTTTAAACGCGTAGTCTGGGACTTGCTAAAAGCAACCAGCACCGACGGGAGAAGGGACGGTGTCTGCGGAGCGACGCCCCTGGCTCCTGGCACTGCAGACACACGGTCTTTCCCTGCCCGGGGGACGGGGTCACTGGGGTGAGCGCGGAGTGCGGCGACGGCGTCTCTTCCGGGAGGCCTGGGGCTTGGCTGCCCTCGGTGCTAAGCAGGGCCGGCAGCCTGGGTAGCGAGACGCTCTCTGGGAAGCCTGCGGTGAGGGGACGCTGCTGGGAAGGGAGCCTGCAGGGGGGCAGGGCCGTGGTGACTTTCTGAGAACCTTTACACCAACGCGAACTCTGGCTTCTTCATACTGGTTTGTCATCGTTGTGCCTCCGTTGGGTCATTTGTGAAACGGGACCCGGAAGAGCATCTGCCCCACCGGGTCGGGTGAGGAGCGGAGTTCCCGCCACCTGCACAATCACGGAAGACGCTGGGCTGGAAGTGACTTCCCATCCCGACGCGCGCTGACATCCGGTGAGGCAGGTGGGCGGGGGGAGCGCGACTCTGGTCCTGCCGCCACGGCCCGCTCAGGGCCTCCCGGCACACGAGCACCGTGGGGCCTTCCTCCATGTGGCACGGATGGCAGATACCGGGGCTGCAGCCCGAGAGGGGTCAGGGGACAGCCGTACGGCCCCGGAGTGTGACGTGCCTGCTCCTACCCCTTTAGCTTTGGAGCAAGAGAGGATCTAGGAGAGCGTCTGCTCTTAACTCCTCTGGGGCCCTGTTTGCACAGAAAGAGAGCCTGGGGAGCAAGGTGCAGCCAGCGTGACCGCGTCCAGAAGAGGGTCCTGCCTTCGGGACAACTCTTTGCAGGGACCGGACTCCGGGTGGGAATTACTGAGCATTCCCGCTTATCCTGGACACAGAGGAGAACGGGGTAATCTTAGGCCAAAACCCACCGCCCGCTCAGCGGCGTGAAAGAGATACCATTTCCTCATTAACCGACAATCGCTGTTGGCCCCAGAATGCCACCGCCACCTTGGCAAAATTTTGATCCGAATCCGACAAAAATGAGTAAGTGAAATCCGTCCCCCCGAATTCCAACGTGAAAACCTAACCGTTCTCATCTAACCGGCAATATCTGTGCAAACCCCAACCTCCTACAAGAACCGTTTTATTGTCGCAGCTTGAAATCTGTCTCGAATCACCTTGATAGTAATACAGCCTTTCCCTCAGCAACGGCGCAGCAGACAGCTCATGCGTCTCGGAGGCCTAACGTCTCAACTCCAGCGCCGCGCCGTGATGGTAAAACCGGAATTAGTGCTGCTCCGCCAGAACGAAGGGCCCGGGTCGGCCTTTGCGCGGCCAGGGCTCAGGCAGGTGCACGTTCATGTTGTTAACAAGACCTCGTGGCTTCCGGCCGCGCCGTCCATCCAGGAAGCGCCAGCCACCGCAGCCCAGCGGCTCCCCCACCTGTAAATCCACGTGCATCCGAGCGCGCGGGGATTTCGTGGAAGCAGAGACGTGTCCTGGCCACGGCTTTCCACGAGCTCCCTCTGTGCTCGCTCCTCTGAGCGGTGACGTTCGGGAGCTCAGCCGTCTAACAGAGTCTACCGTAAGCGGACGGTGGGGACCGAGCCCGTGAACTTTGCTCCCGCTCACGGACAGCCTTGGCCCTGCTCCTGCTTCACGTGACCCAGGGCTGTGTTGCGGGAGTCACGCAGGACTGAGGGTCTTTCCGACCAGAGGTCATCAAGCTACCATCCTCGAGCTGCGTCAGATCCACTGCTCGGGCCCGCCGGTGGTTCCAGGGGAAGGGGGCCGTGCCCGTCAGTGTGCTGACTGTGCACATTGCTTCTGGGCTACGAGGCCAGGGGTGATGCTGCCTTTGACAGAAAACCTTTCTCTTCCTCTGAGACCACGGAGCGAGCTGCCCGACGAGGGCGGGGCCAGGAGGGAAGCACGAGCGTGACTGTGCAGCCCGCCCGCCCGCCTGTCCCCGTCCTTCGCGGGGCAACTCTGACCTTCATGGGTATCTGCTTACAGCTCATAGGGCGCCTGCTCACCCATGAACACAACACCCAGAGACACATGACAGGAAGGTTAAAACTTAATAAAATTCTAACTCATCAAAGGTTGACCTTATACTGGGAAAGACCCAGAAATAAATTTCTCTTTTGATTAAATGGAAAATCAATTTCCAGTGACATTTCTATTCATCAGGTCCCAAATGGAGGCAGAGAGCACGAGCAGGATGTCGCTGCTGAGACAGGCCGGCCGCGGCTTCCCAGTGCCCTGCGGCTCCGCATCTGTGACCCCGGCGAGCAGAGCAGGGCCCATAGCCACCCGTCCCAGCGCAGGCACCCACGGCGTGTGTGGCCTCGAAGGCTCAGGAAGGCTGGGGTCTGTGCACGGCGGCTGGGAACGGCGGTGCTCTGATGGGCAAGCAGCCGGCGGCACGTTCTTAGAGGGGATGCTCCCCAGATGGGCATCTCAGGTCACAGCAGGGCTGCGTGCTGGACAACAGGTCCCCCGGGCCCACCTGCCCTCCACTGGGGCTCAGTTAAGAAAACATCCAAGTTCATGTCTGGACTCTGGCCATTTCACCCTAAGGTCCTTCCGTCCAAGTCAGTGGGAGGAGGGCCCAGGTGTCTGCTGGTGTTCGTGACAGTCCCTGCACAGAGGACTGGGTGCATCCTGCCCCCCAGAGCCCCTCCCTCCACGAGTCCTTTCTCGTCCATCCTAAGAACGTTTGAGTGACTCTCGACCGCTTTCTGGATCCTGGTGGCTCACACTCTGGGGTCCTCCAAGAGAAGAGAGCCGGCGTCTGCCCCGATCATTCCGGACATATTTAGAGAAGAGATCCAAAGTTTTTAGACGCTGTGATACCCAGACACACATTCCTGTCACCAGAGCTCAAGCCCTCCCCCACGGACTGTGGGGTCACGCGCGTTCCTCCCGAGAGGTGGGAGAACGAACGTGTGTTTCCCTCGGGGCCGGGGTGCGAGGGTGAACCCGCTGCGGGGAGGCCATCTGAGCGCGGGGGCGTGGGCCACACTCAGAGCCACAGGCAGGAGGAGACACAGGCTGTGTCGCTCTCTAATGGCATCTGTAACGTCTAATCAATCCTTATGGGCTGTCCCCCCAGGGAAGGCGTCATGGAACCAAGTCTCGCACAATTGCAAACTGTGCCCCGTTAGAGACGGGACCGTGTCGTACTTCCTGGAGGAATACGGAAGACTCCTTGAGGTGGGTAGGAATTGTCTCGAAAAATGAACATTCTGTGTGATTTAAATAAACCTAATATGATAAGGGAATGTGCTGCTGCACGCTAACGAGCCCATAACTCACTACAACGGCCCAATCCGTCCCAGCAGAAATGCCATTCGTGTGGCGTTCTTGAGTAAAGGGTGTGATTTGTGATTCATCACATCAGATCCGCCTTCCTCTCTGCACGGATGGCTCCGGAGGTGAATATGGTCAGAAAGACGGAGCGCACTGGGCTGCTTCCCTCCAGATGGGGGCTGGGGGGAGCTGCCAGGTCAGCCGGCTCCTGTGGCCCGACGTCCGTGGGCAGCGGTGCGCCCGGCCACCTGCCCCAGGACATGCAAGTAGCCGGGCGAGGGGGGCATCCACCTGTCCCACGGCTCTGGCTCCTACACAAGTTGACGGGGACTCGACCCCAGGTTCTTCACCCCGGCAGATAAATACAGCTTCGCGGACTGACCTCCATGCACACTCATGGGGGCTGCTCGCCCTGAGACTGCCTGGGGCTCGGAAGGAGCAAACGAAGGAGCCGCTTAGGATGTGTCCTCTGAGAGCGCCTGCCCCAAGCAGGTGCCCTGTGCACACGCGTGCATGCACACACACACACGGCTCCTCCCGAGGGCACCCCAACACAAACACGCAGCTCGTACTGTGTGTGCCACACGCCGAGGTGCATGCGCATGAGAACATGCACTCAGCACACGCGTGTGCATGTTCACACCCACCGCCATGTGCTTGCACACACAGCGGCTGCAGGAAAAGTGGACCACCTGCTCTGCCATGTGCACACACACGAGTGCACACCAGGGACACACGCATGCACAGGCACAAACACACGTGAACGCACGTGCATGGACACAGACACACACGGCACGTCCACGGCGGTTCCTCGGCTTCCCTGGGTGCCGGCATAGACCTGCAGCGGCTCCCAGGGACCCCGCACTCCAGCCGGCCACCTGGGAGCTGGGCTGATCCTGTGACCGGCCCAGGCTGGGTTTCCCCAAAACATCCTGGTGTTTTGGCCAGGCCCTCCTCAGGCCGCCGAGCTCTGCACAGACCAGCTCCTTCTGGGTCCTCCTGTCCTGAGCGCACACACTTGACATTTGAAAAATTAACTTAAAGGAAAAACAAGCTTGGGCTGTGGGAGCCGAGCTGGTGGGGGCGGTGGGCGCTGACGGGAGGCTGCGGGGCTCCGCGCTCCCTGCTGGGTCCCGGTCACAGAGCAGGTCACCCACCGGAGGCAGCTGTCCAGTGAAGACGTGCGTTGCGCTGGAGGAGAGGCAGGGCAGGGCTCTGGCCTGGACAAGCCGCTGAGGATGCCGGCGAGGAACGGGCGTGGCTTGCGAACAGACCTGGCCTCTCCCGAGGAGCAACCGCGTGCAGAGCGCTCCCGGGACTGGAGCGGAGATCCGCCAGGCTGCTCTGAGCGGCGGATAGGGGAGAAGCTGCCCTGCTCGGGGGAGGGGACCCCCGGCTTGGGGGCATGCAGGCTGGCACTTCAAGGGCATGAAGCCACCAAGCGTCCCCCAGAGCCCCCCC
>RCUC01101412.1:0-24542 GCA_003697995.1 Taxidea taxus jeffersonii | reverse complement strand
ATCCCCAACCCCACATCCCACCCAACCAACCCTGTCCCATGTTACCACTATGTAATAATAATGACAAACATCCCTCCCTGACCAAGGTCCTGTTCAGCGCTATACTAAAATTTTAACATGAATTATTTCATTTTTGTTTTCCCAGCCCCTAAAGATACTCTTATCTCCCCCATTTTAATGAAGAATAAACCAAAGCTAGAGAGAAGTGATTTGGGATTAAAAGTATAAGGCTGAAGTTTGAACCCAAGCCTGTATGCTTGATCATTATTCACGGACCACCAGTAGATCCACCAAAAAACCCACCTGCTGGTTCCCCTTTGCACGTATCCAAAATAATAATGAAAATAATAAGCAACCCTGTTCACAAAATTATACGCAAATGCTCATAGCAGCATCATTCCTAATGACCAAGAAGTGAAAACAACCCAATTGCCCATCAATTGATAAGTAGATAAATGAAATATGGTATATCCATACAATGGAATATTATGTTGCCATTAAAAGGAACAAAGTACTGATACATGTTATAACTTGAATGAACTGTGAGAATACTATTATGATGGAAAGAAATTAGATACAAAGGACTACATACTGTATGATTCTATTTAAATGAAATGTTTAGAATAGGCAAATATATAGAGAGAGATCACAAATTGGTGGTTGTCTAGAATAGGGGGGAGATGTCAGGAGAAAATGGGGAGTGACTGTGAAGGGTACAGGGTTTCTTTTTGGGGTGATGTATGTTCCAAAACTGATTGTGGTGACAGTTCCACACCTCTGAGAAAAATTTTAAAATCTTTGAATTGTACATATGGTACATAAATCATATCTCAACAAAGCTGTTATGAAAAATAAGCAAATCTAAAGAAGAAAATACCAAAATCAAGGCTAATTGTGAGACATAAGTGAGGTGGTCTGATTTTTGTAAACTACCAACTAATAATTCATGGCAGAACAAAGTTTAGGTGATATTTAAACATCAGATGACAGAAGACCATCCCAAGTATAGCTTGGAGAATGCTTCTCCTAGCATTATAATCATGTCTGCAATCTGTATACTCCCATATTGCTACAAATTCAGAGTGTAACAGGTATGAGAAAACTCATAAGGCTATTGTTTAATATTGGTGGAAATAGTCACAGTAAAATGCAACAATTTATTGACATTTTGCAATCTCTCACATGGCCCAGAACACTGACGATATGTGCCCAAAGCTAAGGTCTTGCCAAAAAGAGATTGTACAGTCACTGGCCTCTTTGTAAGCCTGGTTCATGATGTAACAAGCGGAGAGTGAGGTAAAGGGATTTAACGCAATAGTCACATTCCCAACAGAACCAATCAAGTTTGAGGGAATAGGGAACCTTCTGAACTGGCTGTTAGGCAGAAAATTCTTTGAATCTCAGTGCCTCTCATTGAATACACTTCTCAGATCCCCATCCACCTCCCTGCTTTGGTGTGCACAGTGAAGTAGGTGTTATTCTTCTCTCTTCATGATTGAGGAGCTTGCAAAACACATAAGGCCATCAACGGAGATACTGTGTTTGAGCTTTTTTTTTTTTTCAGATTTTTATTTATTTATTTGACAGACAGAGATCACAAGTAGGCAGAGAGGCAGGCAGAGAAGGAGAGGGGAAAGCAGGCTCCTGCCGAGCAGAGAGCCCGATGCGAGACTCGATCCCAGGACCCTGGGATCATGACCTGAGCTGAAGGCAGAGGCTTAACCCACCGAGCCACTCAGGTGCCCTATTATTATTATTATTATTATTGTCAGTATTATCTTCTTGCTGTGTCTAATGAGTATGCTTTCTTCATTCTCTTTCTTAAAGATCTTTTATTCCTTCCCCTTTTCTTTGGCACTGCAGAGCAGTGTCCTTCCTTGTCATTTAAATTTTAAAAGATCTCATGGATCTGACATGCATGACATAAGGACAGTTTTCTTTCAGGGGATTGGAATCTAAAATGGCTTTTTTGTTATTATTTTTCAGCGACTTATAATATATTTCAACAAGGGAGATCATGGCTTTGATAATGTCCACATGGACATGAAGACCATATTCAGAGCTTTTGGGCCAGATTTCAAGAAGAATCACGTAGCTGAGCCTTTTGACAGTATCCACATCTACCCACTCATGTGTAAACTTCTGGGGGTTACCCCTGAACCCCACAATGGCTCCCTGGCCATCACCCAGGAAATGCTTGTGGATTTATATGACCAGCAGCCAGGTGAGATACAAAAACAACCAACAGAAAATAGTGTGTTCTGTCCTGAGAAAAGAATCAAAAGGTTGGGGAGGTTGGGGGTTGGTGACAGAATCAAGCAGAATAATCCTGTTTCCCGGACAGCTTCGGTGCCCCCAGGGCAAGACAGCTACAGCTCTAAACAGATAGAGGAGTAAGTGGGGAATCCCTCCACGTGTTGGTGGCATTTCACATAGTGCCTTTGGGGCAAAAGGAAGCCTCTGCATAGAAACTGTCAAGCAATAATCCTTGTCCTCAGAAATCGCATGCAGTCTGTACTCTGATGCCCCTTCTAGGCACAGAAAAGCAGCCTTCATTCAGCAACTCAGTCCTTGCTGGTGCCTGAAAGAAAGCTGCTCACAGGGGAGGAATGAAGCCTTACCATTCCACTCCCTGCTGAAAAAAGGGGGAAGGAGGTGGTTCCTGTAAATAAGGTTGCTAGTTCTTAAGACTTCAAAATCTTAAATCTGAACAATATAAAGAAAGAATGGAATAATCTCAGAATTCAGTTGTTTGCAAACACTGGCCAGCTTTTCTTCTGCGGAGAGAAACTTAGACGCTGCTCGGTGATTTTTCTTTTTCTTTTTTAAGATTTTATTTATTTATTTGACAAACAGAGATCACAAGTAGGCAAAGAGGCAGGCAGAGAGAGAGGAGGAAGCAGTCTCCCCACCAAGCAGAAAGCCCCATGCGGCGCCCGATCCCAGGACTCTGACATTATGACCCGAGCCAAAGGCAGAGGCTTTAATCCACTGAGCCACCCAGATGCCCCATCAGTGATTTATTATACTTAAAACAACTATGTTCAATTAGAACAGAATACAAAGGACACCCTTTTCACTCTAAGCCACTGCCCATGATCTTCTTGTGAAATTACAGGAAGCAGTCCATTTTGTAGGAATCTAATTAAATGAATGACAATTCACCAAATTATTGAGGATTTTTTTCTTTTAAGTTTTAGAGTTTTGCTAGAACTATTTGGCCCCTACCGCTGTCTGATAGCCCATTGGGAGCCTGCGGTAAGGTCTTTGGCTATTGTTGGTTATTGATAAGCAAAATGTCCCACCAACTGATTCTCAGCAAATTGGCTTTTAGCAAATTGGTCACTTGGCAAAGTGGTCATTAGGAAAATGGGTCATTTGGTGAATAGGTCGTTTAGTAAAGCGGCTTTCAACGACTTGCCCTACAAGGTTTCTTTACCGGGAGCATTTTCTTGGGTTAAATGTACATTTCATTTCCATAATTAATATTCACCAGAGCCTGGATGGAAAAGTTCCCAGAGATCCGGGAGCAGCCAGAACAGCCTCTTAATAATCAGACAATTAAAAACCATCTGATATTTTATCAGGAGCGGAGACACAGAAGACATTGGCTCTCCAAAAGACAGTGCTTGGTCTCGCGATTGTCACAGGAGTTCTTGCAGTTCTGTTTGTTGCTAGCGTGACATACACAGCCATTCGTCGGAAAAAGAAGTGAGTGTTCTTTGGGTTTCCTGTGGTTAATCAGGGCACATTGTAATAATCCACTTCGACCACTTCCTGCATGCCAAAGGGGATCCAGCACTTTGAGAATCCAGCAACCAAGGCCAGGTTTATGATTTGCGACCTGAGCAATCACTCAAGGCCCAAGGCTCAGAAGAGCCCCCACCTGGTTTAATAATCTACTGTCACCATTTCAGAATTCTTGAACTTTTTAACAAGGACTCTGCATTTTCATTTTGTACTGGGCCTCCCAAATGACATACCAGTTATATTAGCCTCCCACGGCTACCATAACAAAGTACCCCAAATTAGCTGGCTTAAAACAACAGATATTGTCTCACAGACCTGGAGGGTAAAAGGCCAAAATCAAGGTGTCGGCAGGGCCAGGCTCCCTCTAAAACATATAGGGGAGAATCCTTCCTTGCCTCTTCTAGCTTTTGGTGGTTGCTGGCAATCCTTGGTATTCCTCGGTTTAGAGATGCATCATTCCAGTCTCTGCCTCCATCACCACATGGCCGTCTTCTCCCTGTGTCTGTCTTCACATGGTGTTCTCTTCTCTTATATGAACACCAGTCATGATATTTAGGGCCCTCTATAGCCAGGATGACCTCATTTTGATTTTATCTGCAGACTCTATTTCCAAATAAGGTCACCAGTACCATAAGGTCCTAAGTACCAAGGATTAGGGCTTCCAACATATTTTCTGGGGGAGTGGGGAAACACAATCCAACTTGTAACACTGGTTCTGCCACCAACCAAAGCATTATAGAGCCCTGCTGCACCTCTTTCTATATCTCAATAATTATATCATTAGACTAAGCCACCTACATTCCTTATTATACCCAACCCTGACCATTCTTCTGCTTTAACATAGCTCTTATGTCAATAGAGCGAGCCTCCTGAACACTATAAACAATCTAAGGAACGTCAGAACTTTACTTAACCTTAACTCCATTACAAAGCCTACATTTAACATAATTTATATTTGAACTATAAAAATTTCCTATAAGTTGAAACATGACCTATAAAGGTCTCTACACCCTGAAGCAACATTTTAGAAAGAAATCAATTGGTCCTTTTCTACAGAAACCATTAGCTATAGGAGAGATAAAGGAAAAACTTCAAGGTACTGATTATACTGCCATGCCCACAGCATAATTTCTAAAAAGCAACCATTCCATACAGCGAAAATGTATTAGAGGGTTGTGGTTGTTGATGTTGTTGTTATTGTTATTAAAAGCCTCAAACCCTTATTATTAAAAGCCTCAAATCCAGAAGCCAAATCTGTAGTATAGCGTGTGCACCTACATATCCCCTCAATGCTGGCAGGGCTGTGGGATATGTCCTAAAGCTTCTCTTCATATAAACACTCCCTAGAATTTTTAGTTTTTGTGTTAAACGGCAATCCTAATCTTCACTTGTACCTGAACACACACCTATGAGGTCCCTGGGATGTTGAAAATGCCTTCAGTACCTTGATTCTTCTAGATTTAGATCTGAAATTTGTAACTTTATGACCTTTGTCCCTCCCAAGAGCCCACACACCAAAATAAAGGCTTCTTCTGTGTGTAAGTCACTGCTATGGCTCACTTGGGATCCTTTCCCAATCTACCTCCCATCTATGGCATCAGGAAAGGCTGAACCAGCCTAGATTTATTAATATCTTAGTATAACATCATACAGTATTACTTATTATGGCACTGACTGTACATGCCCTTTTGCTCCTCAGAAGAAAGGCAATTAATAGCAATTGTATGTGTTAACAGAACAAGCCTGGTATTTATGAGTTTGACCCTTTCCACTGGTTTTCATTGTCTACTGCAGGCAGAGAGCTGATCAAAAGAGCAGAAGTGGACCAATCCACCTGGCCCAGTTCTGAAGCATCAATCCCTTAGGACCAAGACTCAGCCCTGGCTGAGACATTGTCATATTTCAGGTGATTCTACCTCAGGATATTGTGACTGAGAGGATTTCTGCAACATCAGTCCCAGAAATCATTATTTCTGGGTAAAAACAGCAATAATCACAGTCCACCCTCTTTATTTAAATCAACAGTGTTGGGCACCTGGGTGGCTCAGTGGGTTAAGCCTCTGCCGTCAGCTCGGGTCATGATCTCGGGGTCCTGGGATGGAGCCCCGCATCAGGCTCTCTGCTCCGTGGGGAGCCTGCTTCCCCCCCCCTCTCTGCCTGCCTCTCTGCCTACTTGTGATCTTTCTCTCTCTGTCAAATAAATAAATAAAATCTCTTTAAAAAAAAATCAACAGGGGCACCTGGGTGGCTCAGCGGGTTAAAGCCTCTGCCTTCGGCTCCGGTCATGATCACAGGGTCCCGGGATCGGGACCCACATCGGGCCCCACATCGGGCTCTCTGCTCCGCAGGGAGCCTGCTTCCTCCTCTCTCTCTCTCTCTCCCTGCCTCTCTGCCTACTTGTGATCTCTGTCTGTCAAATAAATAAATAAAATCTTTTAAAAAATATATCAACAGTGTCAAGGGAGTAAAGGACATCATTCTTATGTCAGATCCCGTGATCACTGGGTGCTGGCGTTATAACAACAGACAGGAGAATAAATGCATTCGATTAGGATTAATTCTCCTCTCTTGTTCTCATAGCTGAGTAGGGCCCAGTGTTTTTCATCTGAAAGGGGTAATAAGATTTAATCTGCCCCCTCATCTACCTCCTGCAACTATATTTAGCAAAGTAGCTCTGGGCTCTTCCAAATGGAGTTTTATGAGAGATGCGCTGAAGTAAACGTGCTAGACTTTGAGCACAGCTCAGCCTCACAGGCAGCACCCGTGGGTTGCTATCTACCCTGCCTTTCCCTCCAGACACAATCATGCCTAATGGAAATAATCATTTTCTTTCCTTTTCTTATCCCCACCGTCCCCAGCAGCCCTCTTACTCTCCCTTCCCATTCCTTTCCCTACAAAGCCAAACTTCTACTCTAAGTCCCCCTACTTCCGGGAGCTCACCTGCGCGACAGGTGATGCCAAGTGCGGCCACACTCTGTGTGGTAATTCGTGCGGTGCCTACTTCCGGGCGAGCTCCTGAGCCCCTGAAGGGCAGGGACCACTCCTGCTCCTCCTCCCGGTTGCATCCCCTAAGAGCACTGGGCACGCAGTAGGTGCTTAATAAGTGTCTGGTGAAGACAAGACTGGATGGGTTAGGGGCAGACCCAAAGGCCGGAGGAGTGGGGGGAGGGGGGGTCTGCCTGGTGTTGAGGTCATGGAGAGGACGTGACCTCAGGCTGACCCCGCCAAGCTCCTCACCCCCCTCCCGACCCTGGAGAGCACCTCAGCGCACGGCTCCCTCCGCGGGGGCCGCTCGAGGTCGCCGCCGCTGGGACAGGGCACCGCGCTGTGGCGAGCACGCGGACCCAGAGAGGACTAAACCCCGCACGGCTTCCAGGGGGAGGGTTAAGATTCTGGCGGAGGGGCGCACCTCACGGCCCTCCCCTCATCTTGCGGCGCCCTGGTGGGTCAGGTCTGAGAACCTACGTTCCCTCGCCCGTTAACCGCGCCACCTACCCACCCCGAGCGGCAAACCCGCACCTTGTCTTGAAGCGGCGGCGAAGGCCTGAGGCTGCCAACCACCCGCCTAAGGACGCAGCCTTGGAACGTTTGGGCCGTCAGGCTCCTTCGCTCCCTGGAGCGCAACTGGGAGAGGGCTACGCGTCCGCCTACTCGGCCAGAAAGACCCTCGTGAAGGCGAGGGAACAGGGAGACTGTTACCTTGCCCTTCGCCTGACTGGAAGCTACCAGAGAGCCGTCGCCTCCCGCCTGCCCTCTCTTGGCGCCAAAGCCCTGACTCCTCCCCTCAAACCTCAGGCCCCGCCCCGAGCCAACCTTGGCCCCGCCTCCCCACCTCCCACCCTCCCGGCGGCACCTGGCCCCGCCCCCTGTCCCCGCGCCCCGCCTCAGCCCCGCCCCTCTGCCGCCCCGTCTCCCGGGCAACGCCGCCGACCCGACCCGCCCCGCCATGGCGCCGGAGGAGAGCGCGGAGGCCGCGCTCCTGCTGCAGAGTTTCGAGCGCCGCTTCCTGGCAGCGCGCACGCTGCGCTCCTTCCCCTGGCAGGTGGGCGGTGGGGCGCGCGAAGGGAGGGCGGGGGGCGGCAGCGGCGGGGTGAGGACTGGGCGGGCTCCGGCGCGGGGCCCGTTCCCCCCGCCACGTGATGTTCTCGGCTCCCTGTCTTGACCCGGCCGCGCGTCCGGTTCTTGTCCCCCGGGCTCCGCCCAGGGGCGCGGGCTGGCGGTGGGCAGCAGGAGGCACACCTGCGCGAGTTTGGGGAGCCCAGCCTGCACTCTGCCTTCTGCTCCCTCTTCCCCGGGCCCTTCCCGCCCCTCGCTGCCTTTGCACAGAGTCCACGAATTCAAGAAGTGCGGGGTTTCCTCCCACCTCCCTTTGTCACTCTGGGGTTAGGTCGGACAATTCACGATAAATTTCATCACTTTTTTTGTTTAGCCAGTTGTTGTTCTAGCCATTGCTGCTGTCCATTTAAACAGTCAACGTCCTCAGGACACCGGGAGACCAGTTGTAATGAGCGCAATGACCAAGTCACAGACGCCACACCTCCCGCCCCTGCCAGGCCTCGGTGTTCTCATCTGTACCATGAGCATTGGACAAAACCCTCGCAGAGGCAGTTTGAGGCATCTCAAGCATCTCTTATGCTTGAGATGGAAGAGACGGGGGCGGGGGGGGGTGTTGTTTCAAAACAGGCCAGAGGAGGGAGGAAAGAAGTCTCACCTCCCCTGCTCTGGAGACCTGCCCTTCTTGCACATGGAAATGACCATGACAGCAGCTTCCTTCTACCAATGCAGGGGCTCTAATGATGCTGCCTCCTTCATAATTCATGTGCAATGAGCTCACTGGGATGACTCAGATTGGGTACATATTCCTCCCCCAAGTCTGCCCCAACTTAAGGGGTGATGGTTAGTCATTTGTGCCTCATTGACCTAACCCATTTAGCATTCTGAGAGATCTTTCAGATCAGAAAGGAATATGTTCATTTTTTTATCCCAAAATGTAAACCTTCATTACAGCATCTATGGGTCCGAATTCAATATCAACTATAATTATTCACAGGAAATGAGTGCTTACTCTGAATCAGGCCCATGATAAATGCTTACGTAGCCTGGCCCACAACAGTCATGCAGTGGGTACTATCACTACCATTCACATTTGACCAGAAAGATCACTTGATTAGTAAAGAAGTAGAGTGCAGTAGTGGGGAGCTCAGGCCTGGGATCCAGCCTGCCTGTTTTGAATCCTGGCCAAACCCCATACAAGCTGTGTGACCTTGGGCAAGTGACTGCATCTCTCCTATACCTTAGTTTTCTTATTGAGTGGGAGATACAATGATGGTACTGGTGTCAGAATTACAGGAGATTGAAGCACCTGAGGCAATGTCCAGATCTTGGTGAGGTAGGTGTTAGCTAATATTTTTATTCCACCACCAAATATTTACTGAATGCCTTCCATGAGCCAGGCACCAGGAACCAGCAGTACAGATTATAGATGAGGCCCTACTTGGATGGGAGAGCCAGAGAATAAACAAGTAAATGAATAAACAAGAAGACACCAGGAGATGACAGTGGCTGTAAAGTCAATAAAACAGGGAAATGTATCATCAAAGTAGGGGGAGTCAGGAAGCCCTCTCCCAAGAGGTGACATTTGAGCCAGAACCTGAACAGTAAAGCAGCCCGCTGTGGGAAGGCACTGCCGGTGAGAACAGGCTGCTGCAGTTGAAGAATGGCAAGGAGGCCAGGGCTGGTGGCAGATAAGGTTAGAGAGAGGGGCAAGGACCAGGCTTATAGGCCTTTTAGAGCCCAACTCACTCAGGAGAAAGGAAGTGATTTGCCTGATGTCACATACCAGCCAGGACCAGTCTGTCTGCTTCTAGAACCTGACCTCACTGCTGGGCTGGAATTCCCTGTCAGAGAGGACAGCATAACCTGGCCATTGTAACTCAGATGTCAAGTCCAAGGTGAGCCCATCAGGTGTCAGTGTCATTGCTCCTCCCATAATTCCCAGTTAGCCGTGTCATCCACGGAGCGGCTCTGTGACCTAGGCGAGCCCAAGCAGCCAGGGCTAATGCAGACCAAGAGTCTGTCTTCTGATGCTTTTTCTTTAACTCACCCAGGTGTAACCCAGGACTTCTCAAGTTCAGGCTTTCAGCCAGTCTGTGGCTTTCACTTCCAACTGGCCCCAGGTCCCTGGGGAGAGATCACTTAGCACTTTGCTAACATGTCCTATTGCATGTTTAATGTTCCTGTGAAAATGCCCTTGAGATTTCTCTCTCTCTCCCCTCCACTCTGTCTCTGAATAGAGCCTAGAAGAGAAGTTAAGGGACTCATCAGGTCCTGAGCTGCTGCTGAATATTTTGCAGAAGGTAAGAATCAGAATCACCAGCCTCCTGACTTGCCCATGAAGACGTGACAGAAACACAGTGGGCGCACTTGTATCCTTTAAAAAGAAAGACACTGCATTTGGGTGGCAGCACCTCAGGCAGCTCTGGCTCTGTTGTTTTCCTAGATGAAGACATTAGAATATATAAAAATCTGCATGAGAGGAGGTAATTTGGGAGCTGCTTTAGAAATCATCCACAATGAAAACCAAGCTGACAGCGATGGGAAGATCTAGCACTTGGTAGCTGCTCAAAGACTCTTCTTTACATTTACATTTAAGGAAAAAATAAGGAGGCAAGTCTTGCCCACTCACGTCTCTTCTAGATGTAGCTATGCTCTGCTTTTCTGAGAGTACCTCCGTACTCTGAGGTACCTCTGGGCAGGGGTGCAGGTAAGACCACCGCTCTGCTGGCCTTGCCCCACCCTGACCCTAGCCATGCGGATCAAGTGGAGATCACACTGCATCCTGGCTGTGAACTCTCTTAAGCATCACGAACCCTTCCGAAAACCCAAAGCTATGGATTCTCCTGTTCTAACCCCACCCCCATAAAATATAGGACCAGAAGAATACATTTTATGTACAAATTCCTGGGAGTTAGATACGCCCATCCAAGAAGCCTAGGTTAAGAATGCCTGTGTGGAGGGTGAACCAAGATTGTCTGACCACCGTGTGGGGAAGATGCTGCCATGGCTAGGAGAGGCTTGAGGGCACCCCATCGTTCAGGACTGTGAGCTCAGAAATTCTGAGGTCCTTGTGGGGCAGCGCACTCTTGATTTTCACCCTGAGGCTAAAACCTAACACCAGCCAGCCAGAAAGCCCCTGAAGGGTGAGTATTTTGTTGCCTGTGAGTAAAATCATGTCCCTCCACGTGACCTGGCTTCTACTCTCACTGCCCCTGTTGCTCTGCCCTCCTTCCCAAAATGCCAGGCCATGCCTGCCTCAGAGCCTCCACAAACTATACCCTCTGCCTGGAACTTGCTCCTCCTGCTCTTTGCTTCTCTAGACATCAGCTGAAGTGTCATCCCTGAGAGCCCCCTTCCCCTCCACCACACCCCAGGCAGAGTCCCCCTCTTCCTCTGTCCCAGCCATCACAGCACTCATCCTCAGCCTGGCATGTTAGCTCCAGGAGAGCAAGTGCCCAGTCTGCTTATTCCTGCTGTTTGGGCTCTCACCTTTTCCACAGAGCCAGACAGTCCCACAGTTGTCCCCACTAAAAACTAATTCATGCTGCCTGCGCTGGGCAGGGGTGGCATAGACCATTCAAGCTGCTATAACAGAACGCCATTGACTGGGTGACTTGTAAACAAGAGCAATTTGTTTCTTATGGTTCTAGAGGCTGGGAAGGCCAAGATCAAGGTGCCCGAAGACTTAGTGTCTGGTGGGAAACCCATTTCTTCCTTCATAGACAGCTGAGTCCTCACTGTGGAAGGGCCAAGGGAACTCTCTGGGATCTCTTATAAGGGCACTAATCCCATTCATGGGAGCTTCACCTTCATGACCTAATCACTCATGAAGGCCCTGCCTTCTAATACCATCACATTGGGAACTTCAAACTATGAAGTGGGGGGGGCGGACACAAACATACAGTCCGTAGCAGGGTGTTAGCTTGGGTCCATGTGCTCCATGTTCTGCCCAGAACGTTCTATCAGCCTACACCACTGTAGTGGAGAAATTTTTTTGGAAAGGGAATTTTATCTTAAGACTTACTGTTTCAGATTCACGAGGATCACCTGAACCCAGACCCTTGTGTTTATACACATCGTTTCTGAGGGCTTGAGTAATGGGGGTTGCCCTGTATTCACTTGAAGCTTGTGGGAGACTTACAACGGGGTCTGTCTAGCAACTGACATTGCGTCCTTTGTCACAGACTGTGAAACATCCTGTGTGTGTGAAGCATCCGCCATCGGTGAAGTATGCCCGGTGCTTTCTCTCGGAGCTCATCAGAAAGGTCAGTAATGGGCACTGTCTGGTAGCCAGACAGCACCTAGGACTTGCCTGATTCTCCAGAAGTGGACTCTGCCTGGCTTTGCCTGTTGGAACTTAGATTTGTCCCATGCCCCTTGCCTGTTCTGCAAACCCCAGGATGTCAGAGGGGCTCCCTGTGTAACTGTTCCTAGCTGGGTTTGACCAGTCAGAGGCTATGGGGGACAGGAGGAAGAGAGGCCAGGGTATCTCTACCTCTGTGCTTCAAGAAGTCTCCAGCAGCAGCTGCATTTGCTCTGTGGTCCCAGCTCCCCGCTCCTTTCTCCCCCAGGCCTCCAGCCCACTGGTTCTTGACCTATTGTTGCGGATATCTGGGTTGCCACATTGCCCTCTATTGGGTGTTTTAGGTCTTGCAATACCCTCTTCTCCCCAATGAACTACCTGATGTGGGCTCTTTTCCTGACTGATACAGGATGTATTTTATGATTTTTTTTAAAGATGTTTTATTTATTTATTTGTCAGAGAGAGAGGGAGAGAGAGCGAACAAGCACAGGCAGACAGAGAAGCAGGCAGAGGGAGAAGCAGACTCCCTGCCGAGCAAGGAGCCCGATGTGGGACTCAATCCCAGGACACTGGGATCATGACCTGAGCCGAAGGCAGCTGCTTAACCAACTGAGCCACCCAGGTGTCCCTATTTTATGATTTTTTTTTTTTACTTATTTGTTTATTTATTTTATTTGACAGAGAGAGAGGGAACACAAGCAGGGGGAGTGGGAGAGGGAGAAGCAGGCTCCCCACTGAGGAGGGAGCCCTATGGGCTCCATCCCAGGGTTCTGGGATCATGACCTGAGCTGAAGGCAGACGCTTAACGATTGAGCCACCCAGGCGCCCCTACAGGATGTATTTTTTAAATGAGCCCAAAGTTGCTGGGATTCATGTTAGACTGGACCTCGGAGATGTGATTCCTTAGTGGTAAGCATCAGACCTCTGTCTTCAGCCACTAAATGCATGGACCATGTCTCACCCAAGCTTAGCACATGAAACAATCCTGGCTTCTCCGTTGCCTCCCCACCTGATTCTTACCAACATGGGCATCTAGTCGTGGCCCACAGGTCTCCCCAAAACCACCAGAAGCATGGCTGTCCCGCTGCTGCCCCTGTGAGGTACACAACAGAGGCTTGCCCATTGACAAAGCCAGCCACACCATGTAGAGTGACCATCTCTGTGGCTTTTGCCCAGGCTCACTTAAAAGCACCAGTTGTATGGCCACCTGGGTGGCTCAGTGGGTTGAGCCTCTGCCTTCGGCTCAGGTCATGATCTCAGGGTCCTGGGGATCAAGCCCTGCATCAGGCTCTTGCTCCACAGGGAGCCTGCTTTCCCTCTCTCTGTGCTCTGCCTCTCTGCCTACTTATAATCTCTCTCTCTGCCAAATAAATAAATAAAATCTTAAAAAAAAAAAAAGCACCAGTTGTTTGATCCATCCACAACAACATGATGGAAGGGCAGAGCTCTCTGTCACCGTCACATGGCAGCTCATGCAGTCCCGTTTCTGCTGCCCCAGACTGACTACACCTCACCCTCACCCTCTCTATACCTGAGATACTGTCCAGCTCCCCCACCACGTGAACTTTTCATATGCCAGGTGGCTTGTATTAAGTTAATCCATCCCAAACCTCCCATCCAAATTTGGTAAAAATCCTCCAGCCATTTTTTACAAGTCAGAGAAGAGAACAAAAAAAAAAAAAAAAAAAAAAAGTGATCTCATGGAACCTTTGTTTGATTCATGAGGGTCAGCTTAAACCTCTTGACTGAAGCTCTTGCTCTGCCTACCCCCAGCATGAGGCTGTGCACACAGAGCCTTTGGACGAGCTGTACGAGGCGTTGGCAGAGGTCCTGATGGCCGAGGAGCCCACCCAGTCCCACCGGAGCTATCTGCTGGTAGGAGACGGGCTCCCTCCCCGCATGATCCATACATCCACTCCTGCACACAGAGTTGAAATTCAGACTCCAGTCAGCATCAAGTGGGTGCAAATCCTGACCTGTCAGCTCTGAGGTCTTAGAGGTCAGTTAAGCACCCTGAGCCTTGTTTTCCCCGTCAGCAAACCAAGCATTTCAATACAGAATAGTACCTATTTTATGGGGTGGCTGGGGGTTAAGTCAGGTTGTGCACATAATTGCATAATAGAGACCTGGTGCTCAGTCCTCAGGAAATACTTGATGGTGTCCCAGGAGAGCAGTCTCTCTCCGCTGCCCGCCGGCACCATCCTTGCTGGCCTGGCAAATACCGCAGCCCGTGGACTGGTCTTCCACCTTCTTGGCCCACAGAAGTCCATTCTGCACGCAACAGTTAGAGGGGGCTTGGGTTTTATTTTTGGCCTTTTATTATAAAATAAAACACAGATGTAGGAAATCACATAAAATAAATGTACAGCTTACCGAATTGTTTCGAGGCAACCACCATGGTGACCACAACTCCAGTCAAGGGACAGAACTTTGGCAGCCAGCCTGCAAGCCCTCCGTCACTGCAAAGTGACCACCAGGGCCTTTGGAGGAGTCACTCTGTGGTTTCCTCCCACCCATGTGCACCTCTGGACACCAGCCTTTACACCTGCCCATCAGCTCGGTCTAGTTTGAAGTCTCCCTTCATGTGCAGGTCCCCTTCCAGCTATTTCTTCCCTGGCAGTGTCTGTGTTGCTTTCCACAAGCTGGATTTACTCGCCTGTGCATGGTGCTGTTCAGCTGGTTCTTCCGTCCTCTGTTTCCCACAAACTGGCTGGTTTCAGAGGCCCAGTCACACTTAGATCTGCTTGATCCCTTTGGCAAGAACACAACATGGGGCTCTAGGAGACACACATCATATCTGTTATAATAGCAGTTATGAATGCTCAAAGCTTATTCTTTAATTCATTGGAGAATGTGAAAGGGTGGTTTTCTAATTCTGTCACTTTGTTGTCATTCATTGGCTAGAGAAATTTTATGAGATGTCTCCCTTTATCCACTTTGGTTACCCACTGATAGAGCCCATAGAGGAAAGGCAGGATACAGACTTGATTCTTTCTTTGTCAACACAGTGAATTGATTTCTCACCATATCCAGAAAAATATAGCCCATTGCAAACTGTGTCCTTAGTGAAGCTCAAAATGTGCTCTTTTCTCTCTTCTTGAATTTCTTAAATATGTTCCTCCATCTTCCTTGGTATGAAGTGTTGCTATGGAAAAGCCTGGTAATAACCTAATATTCTTTCCTGTGTATGTCCTATGTATGTTCTTTCCTGTGTATGGGACATACATAGGACTCTTAAATGGCCAAAGAACTTTTCCCTTTAAAGTCCAGAATTTTAGTAGACTATATCTTGGGTTGGTTGTTCTGGCTCAGTGATCTTGGATGCATTGTGGACTCCTCCAGTGTTTATCTTTTGTTTTTTAGGAATGTTTTCTTGAATTAAAATTTTTAGTATTCTTTGCTTTCATTTTCTGTAACAAAATACCTAAAAATGGGTGTCTTAAACAACAGAAATTTATCGTCTCACAGTTCAGGATGCCAAAAGTCCAAGATCAAGTTATTGGCAGGGTTGATTCCTTCTGAGGGCCGTGAGGAAAGGATGTACTCCCAGCCTCTCTCCTCAGCCTGCCGACGGCTATCTTCTCATCACCTTCCCTCTATGCCTTCTGTGTCCTAATATCTTCTTACAAGGACACCAGTCTTACTGGGTTGGAGCCCACCTAATGACCACATCTTAACTTCAGAGAGAGAATCCTCTCTGAAAAGACCCTGTCTCCAAATAAGGTCCCAGTCTTGGAGTGCTGGGGATTAGGACTTTAACATATGAGTTTGTGAGGAGGGCACATGCAGCTTCTAATAATCTCTTTCTTAATTTATTTTTTATGTTTAAAATTTCACTACTTTCACCTCCCATTTCTCTAATGGACCGATCTGTTTTTGGTTTTTTGTTTGTTTGTTTTTAAGATTTTATTTATTTATTTGACAGACAGAGACCACAAGTAGGCAGAGAGGCAGACAGAGAGAGGAAGGGAAGCAGGCTCCCTACCGAGCAGAGAGCCCCATGCAGGGCTGGATCCCAGGACCCTGGGATCATGACCTGAGCTGAAGGCAGAGGCTTTAACCCACTGAGCCACCCAGGCGCCCCGGGCCGATCTGTTTTTATGTTTTGTTTTCATTATTCTCATCTTCTTCTCATGTACCTTGATGTCTGAAATGGTTTCTGTTCTTGTCACACATTTCTCAGTGTTTGTAGTTGCCATTAGACCTCACTCCCAGTCCCTCATACCCCTGATGACTAGAGCAGCAAGTTCTTTTCTCCATGGGCTGTGGTTCATAGCTGACACCTGCATTTCCAGTGAACACTGGGCTACTGGGCTCCTGTCCTCAGGCCTGTTGTACGCCCCATTGCTCAGAAACACACACACACACAAGTCTCATGTCTGTTGGTGGTTTGCCCCCACTTGTTGATACTTTACCTTCACCTAGTTTTGTTGAATGTTGTCCATATCTCACTACTCTGTCTGTTTGTATGTGGGGATTCAGGAAGATTCAGAACCACACTCCCAGAACCCCCAGAGTGCTCCCCTTGATTTAAGAGGTAAATCAGAGCGTGTCACTCGACCACCCAGAGCCTGCCAGCAGCTGCCCTTCATACTCAGACTCAAATCCTAGTTTCTCACATGGCCTGCCAAGCCCTGCATGCCCTGCTGCAGCCTTCCTTCTAATCTAGTTCCTCCTGCTCTCCCTCTGTTCCAGACCCCTGGCATTCTTTGCCTTCCTTGAACTCGCCAACTGAAATGCTGCCTCAGGGCCTTTTCACCTCCTCTGTCTGGAACGCTCTCCTCCTAGAACCTCACATGCCTCACTTCTCCTTTATACTCACATCCCAGGTCACATGACACATCCTCAAAGAGGCTGTTTCTGACCAATCTATCTGACATAGGCCCCTCCCCCAGCCTCTGTTATCATGTAGTCCTTTTTGTTTTCTTCATAGCACTGAAAAACTGAGAAATTATTTTGTTTATTATGGTTTTAACCCCCATTGGCATGGAAGTTCCATAAGAACAGGGAATGACTTCATCTTGTCACATGTGAATCCCTTACACCATAATAGATGCTCAGAAAAAATGCATGAATGGATGAATGAACAAATAACTGCTCACAGTACTCCAGAGACTGGAGTCTCCTATATGAGTTTGTGAGCTCAGAGACAGCCAGAAACCACCCCCAGGTGACTGCATGTTGGAAGTGCCATGCTCAGATGCCCCGCTTTGGAGAACACATTTCAGGACTGCATGTTCCAGGAAACACTTGCTTTGAGGGTGACAGAAAAGTTCAAGGGCCAGAGAATTCCCAAGCCCCAGATGTCAGGCTGAATTGAGGAAGGCCCCACACACTAAGACTTTTCACGTGTAGCTCATCATGCCAGAGAGTTGTGACTTTTTGTTGTTGTTAATAATTACAGATTCATAAACATTACAGAAACAGTACAAAGAGGTGCCCTTTCCCCAGATTCCCTCATTGGAAACACAGGCCCTACCTTATACGGCTTCACAACCAGGACCCTGACATACACACCATGCATGTGTAGGTGTACCTCATTTACCGCATGTGCAGGTCCATGTGGGCACCACTACGATCAAGATACCAACCTACTGTCATCACAAAGACCTCCTTCAGGCCTCCCCTGCCCCCAGGTCCCCACCAACCCCACCCTGGCAGCCACTGATCTGTTCTCCTTCTCCACAGTCCTGTCATTTTGAGAAGGTGAGATGGATGGAATCCTACAACGGGTGGCCTTCTGAGACTGGCTTTCTTTGTGCACCATTAACGTCCTCGAGACCCATGCAGGTGGCACGTACAGTGATAACCTGTTCCTTTCCATTGCTGTGTAGTATTCTGTGGCAGAATGTTCCACAGTCTTATCTAGCCATGTACCTGTTGTGATGTTTTTCTTTTTAAATCAGCTCCTTGTCTCCTGATAGCTGGATTAATCCTTTCCCTGTCTCGGCCCAGCCTTCTGGAGACTCAGTCACACTCTCTGAGAGCACAGCCATCATTTCCCATGGCACCACCGGCCTGGTCACGTGGGACGGCGCACTCTACCTTGCAGAATGGGCCATAGAAAACCCGGCTGCCTTTGCTCACAGGTGACCTCGGGGGGCAGGGCAGGGCAGGAAGGCCAGTTTTCTCAGCACAGTCTCAGACACAGGTCCCCTTCTCCCATCCAGGATTGTCTTAGAGCTCGGCAGTGGAGCTGGCCTCACGGGCCTGGCCATTTGCAAGACATGCTGTCCCAGCACGTACATCTTCAGCGACTGTCACACCTGTGTCCTTGAGCAGCTCCGAGGAAACATCCTTCTTAATGGCCTTTCATTGGAACCAGATGACCCTGCAAGGCATCCAGGACATAATGCCTACAACTCAGAGAGCCCCAAGGTGACGGTGGCCCATTTGGACTGGGACGTTGTGACGGCCCCTGAGCTCACTGCCTTCCAGCCAGACATAATCATAGCGGCAGGTACTGCTTCCCGCCCCGCGGCGACTGGAGCGGCTCTACCCAGCTCTCAGCTCTGGGAAGGGGACAGTGTACCCTGCCAGGCAGAGGAATGATGAGACTTGTAGAAGTGCCATTGTGGGCCTTCAGGGAGACATCACACTACAGGGCATGGCTCTTGGATGCCCTAAAGCCACAGTCTTCCCGCTTGACACAGTGGCCACATGTACTCCTGTTAAAATGGTTCCTTCAGATAAATGAACCCAGCTTTTCTCAGCAAAGCCTGAGATGGAGTGCACAGGCCCCAGGGCACCAAAGCCATCCGACCTATTAGCCAGGCTGCAGCTGAGCAGAGAGATTTTTATGTCCCTCCCTAGAATCTGAATGAAATGGCCAGAGCAGCCCCATGAAGCAGGGGAGCTGGACACCAGCCGCACTTACAGCACCCCCCGGTCTTCAGATGTGGGGCCAAAATGGCCATGGCAGCCCTGTCTTTTCAGGGCTGCGAGGGATAAGCATGATTCTCCCAGGACCATGTCTGATTCCTATACATGTCACAGACACCCAGCCCTGGGGCAGACCTAGGGTCAAACCACAGTGGTGTCGGAGTCGGGGAACGAGCTGAGTGCCCCACCCTGGTAAGCGCTTGCTTCTATCTCTGCACACAGCTCTGTTGTCTGATATTTGCACATCTGACCCCAAGGGCTCTGCCTGCACGTCTCTGTCCTAGATCAGGCCCCTATGTCTTTCAGAGACAAGCCCCACATCTCATCTCTGAGGGGGATGAGAGGGGGGAGGAAGGGGCCAGCCACTTCAGGCACAAGGACAGGGTCCTTGACACAAGGGGTGTTTGGCCAGCAGCCCCCTTGTCCTCCACTGAGTTCACCCAGTCCCCAGTCCAGCTGACAGTGCTGTGGCTCTGGTCCTGGCCTATAGCCCTGAGACATCCAGGCCCACAGTGGCCAGAACACACAGCCTGAGCAGCACCTTCCCAAGTAAGCGTAATGACAGGGAGTGAGTTTGCCCCCCGCCCCCCAGTGCAGCCAACAAAACAGCAGACCCCTGCAAACAAGAAGTCTGAGACAGAGAGCTGCTTGGGGGGTATTTCATTAAGCATCTTCTAAATAGACCATGGTCAAAGAATTGATTTTTTTTTTAAAGGAACACCAGTGAGTCCTGGATATTGTCCTTTTCATGCAGCGTTTCTCAGCAGCTTTTTTTCTCTCCGAAGTTTTCCTTTTTAACCATGTCATCTTCTTTGGTCCAATGTCATGATTCTAATAAAGCTGCTGGTTTCCAGGCCCCAGCCCTGCTGCTGATGTCAGCGCAACCAGGTACCCTCTTTTCTGGAGCCTGAATCCTAGAGTGAGCCCCTTTCAGTAACCTGAGGTTTTTCATTACAGATGTGCTGTATTGCCCAGAAACTGTCCTCTCCCTGGTCAGAGTTCTACAGAGGCTCTCTGCTTGTCTGAAGAACCAGCAGGCTCCTGATGCCTACATTGCCTTCACCATCCGCAACCCAGAGACCTGCCAGCTGTTCACTAGCGAGCTGGGTGAGCCCTGGGCCCTGGGAGGGGCTGCTGTCTCTAAGAAGCCGCCTGGGACCCCACATAGGACTCCAGCGAGGCAGAAATCAGCAGAGTAAAAGAATGGGGTCCCGAAAACAGGCTGGGCCATTGACCTACTACTCCACCCCTGGGTGCTCAGTGGAGGAGGCCTGGTCAGCAGAGGAGGCAGGGCCGGGGAGCTGTGCTCTGAAGGGTAAGAGGCAGTTTATGCAGCAGCCCTAGAGGTCAGACCAGCAGTCCTGCTATGTGTTTAGAGCAGGTTTCAAGGGTCTTCAGGCCTGTTTCCTGGTCTGTGGAACGGATGAAGAGAGGATGGGGAATGCCAGTGGGTGTCAGGGTCGATGAGTCCTGGCCACACAGCAGTGGGGTGCAGGCTCCGGAACTGCGCCTGGTGAACCTGGGCCGCCACTTACCTCCCTGTCTTCATCTGTGTGGTGGAAAAATCCACCTGGGAGGTGACACAGGGCCTGGCATTGGGGAGCACTTGGGAACATGGTAACTGCTGCTTTCACTGTATTAAGCACCCCATAAATGGAAGAAAAGCAGGGAGGACTCTGGAGGAGGGGGGCCTCTGCCATTTATACCCCAAACTGGCCCTGCTGTGGCCAGGCACTGTCCTCAGACCGGTCAGCCCCCCTAGCACCACAGAGGGGTGAGCTGTCATCCTCCAGTCTCACCCATGGAAACTCTGGGGTGCACGGGGGCTAGTGATGGCCTGAGCTCCAGCGTGGAGCCAGGCAGCCGACTCCCGCCCTCCACTCTCCCACCCCACAACCACTGACCACGGCCCTGCAATCCCTGTCATGTGCCAGGCCCAGCCGGGGCTTTCCTCACACTGCCTGGCTGCAGCGTGGTACCGCGTGTGCCCCAACCCGCCCCTCCCCAGCACAGCCCCAACAGCTGCCTCTACAGGCCAACACCCCCAACGTGTGCCCGTGTCCCATGGACAGAGTGCTGTGTAGCTTTGAAAAAGAATGAAGTCCTCCTTCGGACACTATATGAAAAATCTCTGTACTATAGTTTAAGTAAGCAAAGTACTGAACACCATATATATATATATATATATATAAGCCCACTTTTTTTAAGAGAGGAAGAGGGAGAACCCTTCTTTTTTAATTTTCTTATTTTGTTTTTGTTTTTGAGAGGGAGAATCTTAAGCAGGCTCCATGCCCCGTGGGGAGCTCAACATGCAGCTTGATCTCACAACCCTGAGATCATGACTTGAGCTGAAATCAAGAGATGGACACTTAACCAACTGAGCGACCCGGGAGCCCCAACTCCTTCTGTTTTTAAAAATTATCCTCTCCATGTTCGTGTATAGGGAAAACTCTGAAAGAACACAGATCAATTAACAGTTGCTATACTTGGTGGCAGGATTATAGACACACACACCACACACGTATATATATTTTTTTAAATAAGCTCTAGGCCTGGTGTGGCACTTGAACTCCTGAACTCAAGATCAAGAGTCCCTAGTTACACCGACTGAGCCAGCCAGGAACACTCATACTTGTGTACTTTTAATATTTCATTTTTATAATTATTTTCATTCGTAAAAAACTGATGATAAAATGATCCTTGCCAAGGGCTCTTCAGACATCTGTGCTTCTGCAGATATAAGCCCTTCTGGCGTGTATCTAGCCTCTGCCAGTAGGTGCCAGGCTGAGTGGTCAGGAAACCCAGACAGGTCTGTGACCTCCTAGGGAAGGCATTGCCCAGAAGGCAGGGGCGGCAAATGTGGCTGCCATGCACCATTTAAAAACTCAATTCTTGGTCTTATCCCTGAAGGCTGATTCTAGGTGTATAGATGGGGCCCAGAAGTCTGTGGTTTGTATATACCCCCCCAGCCTGTCCTGCAGCCACACATTATATAGGTGGTGTCATGTCCCCAGACCCCACCATCCTGAGATACATGTTGTATTTCCAGGCCGGGCTGGGATCCCATGGGAAGCAGTGCCTCATCACGACCAGAAGCTGTTTCCCTACGAAGAGCACTCAGACATGAAGATTTTGAAACTAATGCTGTAGGTTTGCAAACGTTTTTAAAGATTAACATGAAAATTAAATCACCATCCTGGAAAGAATTTTCATGTGGCAAAGCTGATAAAATTTTCACTGGACTTGAATGCTTGAAGAATGTTAAAATTCAGAATCAGGACTGCAAACTGTGTTCTAATAAAATATAAACTATTCAAGTGGGTACGTCTTTCCGCCACTAGTTCTAGTTCTTAAGTAAATCTCTATAAATCAAAAATGAAAAGTTTTGCTCAGAAATAAGCATTTCATTTATGCAAGTAAAAACATGTATCAAGTATGTCTCCCCATCCCACCCCCAAGGCTGCACCCATGTCCCTCACGAAGCCAAGCTGCTTCAAACCCATTGTACACGTTACAGTGCAGCAGGCTGTGGCACCTGTCCTTACAGCAGGAATGAAACACGAGGGACACAATAGGGCAGATGCTGGGAGAGGCAGACACCGTAAGACAAAAACAGGTCAAAGAGATGTTGAAGATACCACACGCAAATAACAGGAAAGTAATACAGTGGGGAGAAAGAAACACTCAGGTCATGAGTCTCAGATTCAGAGCCTCCAGGGAGGAAACCAGGCTGAACCAGCTTCCTGGTCCACAAACTCCAGGTCATTAAAAGGTTTCACTCCACAGCCGTCCTTCCAGCTGCTGTCCACGGGGAGGCGCTGTTCTAAAGCGTTTGCCCAGGGCTAAGAGGAACTGGGCCACACTGAGCACTCCGTCTTTGGCTCAAGCGGTCACTGGTCCATAAGCAAAGGCAGCACCGTCTTCTTCCAGCTCTCGTCCCAACGAAGCTGCTCTGACTCCCGGAGGTTCTTCCGGAACTGGCTTAGTTTGCCAGCAGGATCAGGAAACTTTGAGAAAAGCATCTAGAAGAATAGCGACCAGAACTTACCTCATCACTGCTTCCCACCCTAGAGCTGCCCCTCCTTCCCAGCAGCCTAGACTCCTGTCCCCCTCCAAACACAGGCCGCCAGACCAGTGATCCTACTGGTCTGTCCTCTGCCACTGCACTTCAAAAACCACTACCAGTGTCCTGGAGCCCCCAGAGCTCCCGCTGTGGCCCAGCTTCCACAACAACCTTGGCTGAGCTTGACACAGTTCTGACCCCGATATCCCAGACCCAGCAAGCCCCTTTCTCACGGGACATAGGAGACCCCTCAAGTCCCAGCCATGCTCCATCCCCTACTCTTGCTCCTCCTCAACAGTGCAGCCCGAACTGCGGCGTTTTCCATCCACGCCACCCACACACCATGCCCTGCGGCAGCCCTTGGCCACTGCTGTTCTGTCCACCCACAGCCTCTGCCCACCACTGTCCAGCCCACGTGCTAGAACTCGGCATCTGCGTTCTTTCCAGCTTTGCTAAACTACAGGTGTTTGCAAAGTAAGCCCAGGAGCCAACTTCGACCCCCACCTGTCTCTGCAAGTAGTTTTACTGGAACACAGCCCCATCCCTATGAGCCCCCACTCACAGACTGTGGCTGCTTTCATGTTACAGCAGAGCTGAGTACTTCTGACTGAGACTATGGCAAAGCAAAAACATTTTCTATCTGGGCCTTTCCAGAAAGTTTGCTGTCCCTGGTCTCAACTGCCAAGAATGATGAACCCATCTTTTGTAATACGTGTGAGTTCCCTTTGAAGACTCCCACCCCCACAAAACTGCTTCATGAAGCTCCCTTCGCTCACTCCCTAGTTGCTCACTCCCTAGGCAGAGCACGTGGTCCACCAGCTCCAGCATCACCGTGTGGTGTAAGCGCCACAAACCCAGAGGGCCGTCAGGGCCGCACCCACACGGAGCGCACAGAGGCCCAGCCTCTGCGACCTCTGCTCCCTGCCTCAGCTGTCACCCAGACCCAGCACAGGCCTTCCTGGACACAGGAGCAAAGAATCAGGGCAGAGCTCAGCCTGACGTGGGGGCAGACGTGGCTACCTGCAGCTGGGCTGCCAGCTCCTCAGAGTCCTCGAAGACCAGGCCATTTTCCTCATGTTTCACGAGCTCGTGTAAGCTGCAGAGAGAATCACAGACCTGAGAGCTGCCTGGAGAAACCCCGTGGTGCCCACCCGGACTCCCACTCCACCCCTCCCACAGTCGGTCTGCTTGCAGCGAGTCTGTTCTTAGATTTGGCATCTGAATAGGAAAAAAAAAAGGCCTCAAGGGACAGATACACATTAAAAATCCAAACTGATTCCAAGAAGGAGGAACAGTGAGCACATACTTTGACCTTTTCTGCTACAGGCTCTTTTCTCTGAGAACGTGCTCAATGAGCTCTCCATTTTTTTCTTAATTGCACAGCAGAGAAACAAGGTAAAAGGCAACCACACTAGAGGGAGACTTGACACATTAAGAGTGATTTTTCTGGGTCAACAGGGAGTTAATCCCAATGTGCCCAGAGCTCAG
>ML097261.1:76284-167521 GCA_003697995.1 Taxidea taxus jeffersonii | reverse complement strand
TTGATGTTTCCGAGTCTCACGTGGGGCTCTAGGATTTTTAAATCTTTCTGGGGCGCCTGGGTGGCTCCGTTAAGCGTCTACCTTCAGCTCAGGTCATAATCCTAGAGTCTGGGGAACCAGCCCCCGGTCAGGCTTCCTGCTCAGCAGGGAGTCTGCTTCTCCCACTGCCCTCATCTTGCTCCTGCTCTCTCACTGTCTCTCTCAAATAAATAAAATCTTTTTTTAATTAAAAAAAAGGATTTTTAATCTTTCTATTTGTCTTACCCTCCCTAGTGAAAAAAAACCCGTCTATTAAAATAAGAATCACACCAAGTATGAAAATATTAATTATAAAATATGAAATATAACATATGCATATGTATCTTATAATATAAACTATACATGATGTGCATACATGCAAGGTATCTACTATAAGATATATATGTGATATATTTAGTATGCATACATGATAAAGAGTAAATATAAAGTAGATACATAGTTGATACATATGACATAGTATATATACATTTATGTAAGTACACAGCGAATCACAATTATGAAAATATAATATTAATTTAAGAATGTAATATTAATTTAACTATATATACTATTGTATTCTATTTGTACATTAGTATATTAATTTAGTATTTACCATAGTAAATTGGGGTGCCTCGGTGGCTCAGTTAAGTGTCCAACTCTTAATCTCAGTTTAGGTATTGATCTCAGGGTCATGAGTTCAAGCCATGCATTGGACTTGAACCTGGGCCTGGAGCCTACTTAAAAAAAATAAAAACCCATACTAAATGAATTAAATTAGTTTAGGCTGTTCAAATGAGACACATTGAGTTTGAAAATATTAATTATAAAGTATATATGAGATGCATGCATATATATCTTATAAGCTATACAAGATATGTATACATGGAAGGTATATAACATAAGATATATATGCATATTTATGATACATCTGATATATTTGGTATATATATTTGTATGTAAATATACACACACATTTGCTAGGTGTTTTGGATAAAAATAAAACACAGAATGAAGACTATCTTTGTTAGAGGACTTTAAAAATTTATCTGAAAATATACATACACTCTAAAATTGAGAGTTATGTGGCAGAGCAGTGTGAATGATAACAGTAATTATTATTACATAGTACACACTTTTCTTTATAAATTGCCTTTGCTTATTCATATACCCATGGAAATATTGCTAACAGACTACCCCTTTCTTAAGAAGTGCAATGACCATGAATATTTTGTGAGCCATCTCTCATTTTACTTAACAAGAACAAGAAAACAAATCAAAATAAAAGCATGCTTTTGTCCCTTGCAAATTGGTGTAAAACTTCTTCAGTAAGCCCATCATTTTAGTAAACATGGGCTATTTGCTCTTTTATGGTGGTCCTAACTACTAGGACAAATTCCAGCCTTTATTTTTAAAAGATTTTATTTATTTATTTGTCAGAGAGAGAGGAAGAGAGAGCGAATGAGCATAGGCAGACAGAGTGGCAGGCAGAGTGGTAGGCAGAGGCAGAGGGAGAAGCAGGCTCCCTGCCAAGCAAGGTGCCCGATGCGGGACTCAATCCTAGGACGCTGGGATCATGACCTGAGCCGAAGGCAGCCGCTTAACCAACTGAGCCACCCAGGCGTCCCCAGCCTTTATTTTTAAATGTCATAATATACAAACGATCGTAAAAAGAAAGGTTCTTACATCCTTGTAGGATGATTTAGTGTGTAGATTCCCATAAAATCCTACAAGAAGATAGTGAGAATAAGGGGGAGAGAGGAAGCATTCCTCAATGGAGTAGTTACATTCTAGGAAAAGCCAAGAAGCAAAATGACTGGGGACTCAGGCTTAGAAGGAAGAAGCCATCAGTGAGGTAGCAGGTCATCAAGAGTGTTATTACCTGGGTTGCAGCCAGCTTGGCAGTCAGGCGAAGGAGACTGTTCATTAATTAGGATCCTGATTTGAGGTAAACCAACACAAGGAAGCATAAATGGAGACACAGGAGGCACTGGGTTTTTAAAATTGTTTCCCCAGCATTTTATTTTATTTTATTTTGAAGATTGATTGATTGATTGATTGATCTGACAGAGAGAGAGAGAGAGAGAGGGAGTGGGGAGGGTCAGAAGGAGAGGAAGACTTCCCCTGAGCAGGATCCCAGGACCACCCTGAGATCATGACCTGAGCTAAAGGCAGATGCTTAACCAAGTGAGCACCCAGGTGCCCCCTCCCAGCATTTTATCATGAAAATATCAAACACACAGAAAAGTTTAAAGGAGTGGACGGTGAACTTCTATATACTCACCACATAGATTCTACAATTGGCATTTTCCTATATTTGCTTTATCACATATCTTTCCATCTATCCATTCATTCATCCATTTAATTTTTTTATTGGAAATTTAATTTTTAATTTTTTTTGAAGTGTAGCTGACATAATATGATGTTAGTTTCAGGTGTACAACATAGTGATTCAACAATTCTTTTTTGTTTTTATATTTTTAAGATTTATTTATATATTTATTTGAGAGAGAGAGAGAGAGAGCAAGTGAGCTGGGGTAGGGATAAAGGGAGCGGGAGAGAAACATACTCCCCACTAAGTGTGGAGCCTGACACAGGGGTCGATCCCATGACCCAGAGATCGTGACCTGAGCCGAAATCAAGAGTTGGACACTTAACTGACTGAGCTACCCAGGTGCCCCTGATTCAACAATTTATACATTGTTTATTGCACACCACAATAAGTGTGATTACCATCTGTCACTATGCAAGTTATTACAGTATTTTGACTGTATTCTATATGTTGCACTTTTTTATCCCTGTGACTTATTTAATAACTGGAAGTTTGTACCCCTTAATCACCTTTGCCTGTTTCATCTATCCTCCCTGAAAAGATAGTCTTACAGCCCTTCTGTGTGTGCCTCATCCATACAGATGGCAGGTATGGCTTCCCAAAGGAAAATATGGTATTATTAGAGAAGGGCTGAAATAAAGTATTGTGCACAACATGTTTAGGGAGCCATTTTTTTTCCTAAATGAAAAGTTGAAAAGTTGTAAGAACCATCAAACTTATAAAGAAAACTTCACTAAAGGGGAAAAAATTACCAGGGAGTGGGGAAGTGAGCACAACAGCTATGTGTAACCTGGAAGGGCATCGAGGGAAAGGAAGTCAGAAATGACACTGTCCTCACTCAGCTTATTAGGAGGAAAGACAAAGGAGTAGAAGACAGGTTGTGGAGGCAGCAGTGGTCATGTCTCCTGGAGTAACCAAATCTGCCTTAAAGAACGAGCAAGCGGTTGGTTGTAAGTAACCATTTGGACAAATTGTGGAGGGAGTTTATGTTACAGAAAAAAGAACAAGTTTTATTCCTGTATTATTTCATGTGGTCCATCTATTATTTGATATTTAATGAAGATTGGCAGGGAATACTAATCGTGTTGATCCCCCAAAATCATGCTATGATTAATTTTAAACATATATATTTTGCCAGTTTATAAAAGATCTGAAATCTTTATTTTATTGTGGTAAAGTATGCACCACGTAAAATGTATCCTTTTACACATTTTTTTTAAAAGATTTTATTTATTTATTAGGCAGAGAGAGAAAGTGAGAGAGCACAAGCAGGTAGAGCGACAGGCAAGAGAGGGAGAAGCAGGCTCCCTACTGAGCAGAGAGCCCGACATGGGGCTTAGTCCCAAGACCCTGGGATCATGATCTGAGCAGAAGACAAATGCTTAACCAGCTGAGCCACCCAGGTGCCCCTCTTTTAAAACATGTTTTAGTGCACAGTTCAGTAGCATTGTTAGAGGAGGTCATCAAGAACATGTGACCACTGGTTGGCCCACAAGCTGGACCCAGTCAATGAGAGACTTCTCACCCCCTCCCCTGGCCTTGGAATGTCCATCCTGCCCACCATTCCTGTATAAGGAGCTGTTTCCAGGACATAGCCTTGAGGGAGTAAGGTATTGCTGAGACCATCTGGATTGTGTACATGACTCAACCGTGTTAAGCCCTCCATATAAAGCTTAAGATTCTGGTGGGTATGGAGATCTACTCATCCTGTGGTGCCCCAAACAAGCCTTATATGTAAGTTAACTTGCTGATTAAGTCTTCCACCCACCAGCCCAAAGTGGTCTACCTCTATCTCTGGCTCTCCTTGTCCTCTGTGTATAGCGGCCAGGTCATGAACAAGCAAGCATTAAGTATATTCACAGTGTTTTGTAGTCATAACCTTCATGCCTTTCTTGAGCTTTTCCTTCTTCCCAAACCAAAACTCTGTATCCATTAAACAATAGCTCCCCATTTCTCCCTCCCACCGGCCTCTGGCAATGACCACTTTAATTTCTATTTCCATGAATTTGACTGCTCTAGGTACTTCATATAAATGGAATCATACAATATTTTTGTCTTTTTATGTCTGACTCAGTTCACTTAGTATAATGTGTTTTAGGCTCATCTGTATTGTAGCATGTGTAAGAGTTTCCTTCTTCTTTTTTAAAGATGAATAATATTCCATTGTATACATAAACTGCGTTTTGTTTATCCATTCATCCATCAATAGACATTTGGGTTGTTTCCGTCTTTGGGCTACTGTGAATAAGTCTGCTATGAACGCTCTTCCACTATTTTAAATTTTAAACACAAATGAAAATTTTAATTAGTCACAAAAAGTCTCGGGATTAATGTAACAAGTTATTTTTTTTTTTTGCTTGATTAATCACTTATAGCATTGTTCAATTGGAATCTACCCTTTAAATGTTAACACTACTGAGGACATTAGGAACTTTTTCTAAGAATACATGTAGCTGAGTACTGTGTGTTTGAATTTCTTGTATAATGGGTTTTCCAAATTAGCTTGCAGGGTTTAGGGTAGGATAAATAATAAAAAAAAAATGTGCTTATTTGAAGATTCTAAACTCAACAATACCCTAGAAAGAATTTAGGACTCATCAACCAACAGAAGATTTCTTAGGATAGGAATATCTTATCCCAGATAATATTTATAGTTGTCCATATAAAATACAAAGCCAATTGACTTTTAGTTAATTTTACTATTGTTTGTAAAATCTCCACAGGTGCTGTGTTCTCTTAGCGTTGACACTCAGGGGTAGACAGGTTTCTTCCACAGCTGTACCTTGGTAAGTCACCAGGGATAAGAAGTGGCATTTGGTTTTATCAGTTATTCTTCGTGGTCCCTGACCATGGCAGCTATCATACTTCTCCAACTTTTGCTCTCAAGGCTAAAAGTGTTTTACAAATGTAACAGTTTTATTTTGGAGAACTATGTCCCCATATTTGAAAACAATATAAAACAAAAATTTATAACTGACATTTTTCTTCATTTCGTAAAAAATCACACAATCAATTTGACTTAAATATTTTCTATGCTGAAAATCTCTGTGTAGAGAAGGTGGCAGAAACAATTTATTCCTTTTTTCAGTTTTTGTTTATCCTGTTGCCAGTTTGGACACTACTCCTGAGCTGGTTTATAGTGAATATTCTATATCAGAATATTCGGTATCTGTCCCTACCTTCTCCTCACCCCCCTTGAATGTAGACAGATCAGAGGAAAGATAGCCTTGTTGGAAGGTGACTTCTCTACATAACTAGTGTGTCCCCCCAATTCACCTCTTCTCCTGCCAAGTTGTTTTCACACCAAGAATTGATGTGATTAATTGACTAGCTGTTAACTAGGTACTAAGCAGTATTTCCTTTTCATAGATGGATCTCATCAGACTAGTATTGTTTCATTGGATGGAATGTCCCTAGAATTTTTGGGTCCTTGCCCGGGAATGTGGTTGACATCAGTCACTCTTTCTACTTTACTGGTCATCTCCCCTTTTTATATATATTTTTCTCTTTTTTATCTTTTAAAAAATGTTCCACTATTTATTGAGATTAAGCATCAAAAAATTGTTGAAAAATAAAATTACATGTAAATTATCCTTCCTTCTGCCACTTTGAGAAAGGATGATGTAGAGACATAGACAGTTACAAATGGGATCCTTTTGGAAATTCAATAAACTTTAATAGAATTCAACATAAATTAAGAGATTATGAAAAAATGAACTTAAGAGTGAGAACTGTTAACCCACAGAATGACTGAAAATTCACAATTTAAGGTGAAATTATGCAATGAGATGATGAGGTATTCTGTAAATGAAGTGGAAAACAAAAGAAGTAACTAGGTCAGCAAGATCAAGAAGTGAATTTTAAGTTTTCCCAAAAAACTTCTTTTTAAAAATAAGCACGTATTTTTGCTCATTTTCTCATTAGTTGTTGTTTAAACCCAGAACAACATATGAGGTGGTTATTTCTGACATGGAATGATATGTTTCAAAAAGAACTTGACAACAGCTTTACCAAAACATGCTTTTCCCAGGGAAACGTATCGAGCAAAAACGTCATGGGTCATGTAGCTTAACTTTCTAGCATTTCAGTAAACATATTTAAGCTTTTTCTTCCTTTAAAAGAAGGGAAATAATTGATGTTGATATTTCATTGTGTTCATGATACTTCAAATTATCATATACTCTTAGATTGATGCATTTAGCTAGAGGGTGTGGTTGAGGGAAGTTAAGTAGAAATTAACACCACATGGAGCTTTGTGCATATTGTGTTACTTTAAGAAAGAAAAAATATGTAGTCAATTAAAATCATTTTAGCAAATCCTAGGAAATTAGTA
Organism: Taxidea taxus jeffersonii; assembly: GCA_003697995.1. Taxonomy (NCBI): domain Eukaryota; kingdom Metazoa; phylum Chordata; class Mammalia; order Carnivora; family Mustelidae; genus Taxidea; species Taxidea taxus. The sequence continues at coordinate 160,841 of ML097261.1, read as the reverse complement.
GTAATAGCAACATATTTTAGTTTTGATGATGTAATATTTTCCCTAAACTTCTGAAATTTTTAAATTTTTTTTAAAGGTTTTATTTATTTATTTGAGAGACAGAGATCACAAGCAGGTGGAGAGGTAGGCAAAGAGAGAGGGGGAAGCAGGCTCCCCGCTGAGCAGAGAGCCCGATGCGGGGCTCGATCCCAGGACCCTGAGATCATGACCCGAGCCGAAAGCAGAGGCTTTAACCCACTGAGCCACCCAGGCGCCCCTGAAATTTTTAAATTTAAATTCAATTAGCCAACATATTGTACAGATGTAGTTTCAGATGTAGTATTCAATAATTTATCACCTGAGTGAACTTCTGAATTTTAATCCAAGTACTTATACTCCACAATAGCAGATATACCCAACAATGGACTCCTGTAGATGAGAAGGCAGGCACTTTATCCTTGGGTGCTAGACTACTATGGTATTTTAGTAGTTGATTTGATGCATAAATACTTCCAAATGACAGCTGATGAAAAATGAGTAGTGAGCTTGTCAAATACTACATTACCCAGGTAATTAGCACTAGATATTGCAGCCAACCACCCCAAATCTCAACAGCTTAGTCAAACTGAAGATTTATTTTAAGCTCAATTTGTAGGCTGATAGTAGTATTCAAGGACCAGGACCATGATGCTTTCCATCTTATAATGCCAGTGCCTCCTAGAGCTCCTCAGCATATTCTAGGACATCTAGTGCATCCAAGTAGATAAAGAATGAGATTTTTTGTATGGCTGAGCTTGGATGTGGAGCACAGTACTTCTGCCCACCTGTTATTGCCCAGAACAGATTTTCCTGACCATAGCGTAAGTACAAAGGAGCCTGGGAAATGTAGTTTCCCAATGTGCCCAGGAAAAGGAAACGGGACAGTAAGCATATGCCCATTCTCCCAAACAGCACTGTTTAAAAGAGATTTCTGAAAAAGGACAAATACAGCAGAAAGAATTGTAGAAATACATTTATATGAGTTTCTACAGTTCATTATACACATACACACACACACACACACACACATATGCACATACATATTCTATGTCAATTAATAGGATATTTCTTTTCATAACAACCATGTTGTATGATATTAATAGCATTTGTTTCACAAATTAAGAAACCAAGATTCATGGGGAAAAGCAACTCTTTTCTTACATGGGGGAAAGCAACTCTTAAAGTCATATATTTGGCAGAGCCAGGAAAAATAGAGGTCAGATAGATACTTTAATTTCTGTCTGTCTCACTCTGCAGTCTCCAGAGAATCACCAGCTCACTCTCTAAAGCTCGCTCACCTAAAAACAACTCTGGAAAAGGCCTTATGGAGTGTCTCTATTTAGAGGACAATTTAAGAATGTTTTCTTACCCTTTTCTCTTTCTATTCAAAGTGACCAGGCAATTTTATGAAGTGCATTGCCAGGTTTCTAGGTTGAGTGCAAAGTGAATCTCTGTGCCTTGGTTCTGCTCTAGAATTATCTGTCCTAGATACAGAGCTGATACTGCAGTGGGATAGATGGGCCAGGGAGAGCCCCTGCCTTCATCTCTTCTGTTGAGATTGCTTAGGTGAGAGCTAATCAAGGCTCCTTTTCATTTAAAATTATAGGGACTTTTGGGTATCTGGGTATCTCCAAGCCATAGACTTGGAGTTAATTTGGGTCCAAGTGCCATCCTTTCCCTGCTCTGTCACTTCAGTCAACTCACTAAGCATCTGTAAGCTTGTTATTTCTTCTGAAAACTTTATGTCATGATGTCCTTCCTAAGTAAGTCATAGGTGTGATGAAAGGATAAACCAGTTAGTGGATGTGGAAACATGTTGATTATGCAGTTGTATCCTGTGCCTGGAATATGTAGCTGGTTTATTGGGGAGGCTCAACATACTGGAATTATACTGAGAAAAACGCTTTGTTCTTTTTCAAATTACCCTTTCAATCTCTGCTCCTAAATACATTCTCTTGAAGTCCCCTTTCTCTTCTTTAGTGATATCTTGGGACATTCCCATCATTGGTGGTCATTATTGTTTATTAAAGAAGACTAAAGCAATATAAAACCGTCAGTCTTGTAACCCATTACATTTTTCCCCTGGCAGCTTCCCTTTCCAGATTCTAGCTCTTTTCATATGTTGGGGCTGAGGTGGACAGTGGTAGAATAGGGACAAGTGGTTCCATTTCCAACTTGTCTACATTTGTAGTTCATTTTGTGTTTTTTTTTTCCCCTGATTTTCTTGCTGACTCCAACTGGACCTCAGTGACCTCTTAATGGCCCTTTTTTGAGTTATGTGTTTGTTCAGGGGATTCTTGGAGGGGACCTGTAGGACCTCCCCAATGCACAAATCTCTGAGATGTGAAAGATCTGACAGAAACTTATCCCTGCATCGGTTCACCACCCATCAGCTCCTAATATCAGCAGGTCCCTACAGACGGGGTCTTCTCTTGCTATGGTTTTTTTCTGAGGTAAGATACGTGAACAAGATGATGAAAGATCACCTACCATCCACAGTGTTCACTGAGCCCAGTAGAGCTTCATATAACTTTGCTATAACTGTTGGTGAGGGCGCAGGTGAACATACAATGGCACACTTTCTTCCCATGTGTTCCCCTTTCTTCGGTCCTCTTCCTTCCAGATCATGTGGGTCAGGGACAAAGCAGCAAGTCCACTTCCTAAGCACATCTAACTGAGGAGTAAATTTCCCATCTCCCTTTCTTGCGGTTCCACACCGATGATTTTTATACTCACTTTCTATTATTTTGGTGAGACATTGCCTTCATAAGTAATGGCACAAAGTGACCGTGACTAATTCTTTTGTGACTTACTCTCAAGGAAAGGGATATAAGTGGGAAGTCAGATCTTTGTACACCTAGTTATTGCACAGAACACAGGCAGATAAAGAAACAGTTTATTTTCAATTTAGCACTGGCCTTCAGGGATTGAGTTTCATATTTAACCCTACTAGTTCGGGCAACTATAACCTTGTAGCAGTGATTTCAGCAGAGAATAGTATGTACCTCTGTGTGTGGGAACGTGGGAGGTGTGATTAATTTCTATCTCCAGTGGAGAGGTGTGTTCAAGTACACTGAGGAAAAGCAAAATAACTTGGGAATGTTTGTTTCCATCATTCTCTCTGAAGTACACTGGCTTTGAAGGCTCTTGCCCATAGGTTCTTACTAGATGGGCAATCTCTTGGAGAAATCTGCCTTTAATCTGGGCCCTTTATCTTGAACCCAAGACTGGGCAAGAAATTAAGCATATGCTTAATTGTTTTTCACTTGTTTTCCACGTCTTAAGGCCCCTGGAATGGAACCATTGAAGAGTTCCGTCCCCTGTGTAGCTACATCACTTTATGGGCTAGAACACACACAAAAGCCACAGTGGCCAGGTTTCCTCAGGGCAGGACAGCTGCAGATGCCCAGGACTTGGTATTGCAGGGTGAGCCTGAGTATCCATGCCGACTCCCAGTGTGAGGTCTTTTACCCTTTCCCCGAGAGATTTTTCTTTGCTTATGACTGGACACAGGTTTTTTTTTCCTTTGTGTAATTTCTCCTGGTAACCATGATTCATATCCCTTAACTCAATACCAAGAGAAGGCTAGGAGAGCCTAATGGGCTATTGAGTTCTTTCCATCCCTCCTTCTAGGTCTCTTTTTTATACCCACCCCTGACTGTTCTGAAGTACCAGAAAACTGTAAGCCACCCAGACTTCCAGCTGAAGATCCAACCAGCCCATCATGGTTTACTACTAAAGACTACTCTGATTTCTTATCCCTTTGCCCTAGTTTGATGTTATGATATTCCAGCCTATTTAAACAGAGCATAGTCTAGACAAAAAAAGAGGTATTTAGATGAATGTTCAAATAAATTTATCATAAATAAATAAACAAAAAATTAATACAGAAGTAATACTGAACATATTACTCCCACCACTTTCCACTAACACTTAAAATAATATTTTAGATCCTTGTCGTCATTCCCCTGAGTAATTGTGATGGTCTTCCTCTGTGTGATATTCTTACTTTCAACATCTTCTCCATATGGTTGCTAGATTATATTTGCTAAAATACAAATATGATATTGTTACATTTGTACTTCAAACCTTTAACTTCCAGCCGTCATTCATAGATCCTGTGTCTATAGCATAAAGAACCAACCCTAGAGCTTCACTTTTATTGCTCCTCAATGCCAGACTCTAACCTGAGTGTGATCTCCTGACATCATTCCTTATATACTAAATTATTCATCTATAATAGACTAGTCTGCTTCTTGCCTTTACAATTTATCCCCTCCAGTTCCTTCTACATTTCCCATTTCGATAGTGGTTGAAATTTTACTTAAGGTCAATTTTAACCTGTTTTTCGAAGACTTTCCTATTGATCTCAGGCCATTTTTTTCCTCTTCTGTATTTCTAGGGTATCATCATATCACTGATCACATCCTGACATATTTATATGGGCTTCCATATGCTTCCCCTATTGGATATGACCTCCATTAAGAGAGGCCCAGTATCTCCTTCAGCTTTGTATTCTAGAACACAATTTCCAACACATTGTAGCTGCTCCCTAAGTATTAGGGAAATAAAGACACAGAATTACAAACGATCTCAAACCCAAAGATGAATCATCATTTGGAGATTTTTCAAAAACCTCTCTGTAGCAAACCCTAATTCATTACCAGTGGAGTGCAGATTACTAGAATTATGGAATGTGATTTGAAAATATGCATCAAGAATCTTGAAACATTCTTATTTTTTGAGCCAGAAAATTTGCTTCTAGAAATCAGTTACCAAAAGGGAATCAGAGATGTTAAAAAAATTTTTTCAGTTGTAAGTGATAGATACCAAGCCAAAACAACTTTAAAAAGTGGAAACAGGCTGTTGCTAGAGCTCGAAAGAATACTGGAGAAGGTCACAACATTGAAGGAAGAGTTGCAGCACTGAGGACCCAAGATCAGGCAGTATGGAGGAGTATATTCCAAGACTCTCCAGGGCTCGCATCTATCTTTCCTCTCTGCTGGTTTTACTTGACTTCATTGTTTAGGTGGGCTTCCTTTAAGGGAGAAAATATGGTCCCCAGTAGATATAGGTTCAGATCCTCTCTGCTTTAGCAACCCCAGTGGCAAAAGAGCCCTTTCCCCCTATTCTCTTATCATCTCTAAGACCACAAAATGTATTGGATTGACTTACATAGATTACCCGAACACTTGCTTGACTCATCACTGTTTCCAAGAGAATTGGATGGAATGTTGGTAAGCCAAGACAAGGGTGCTGGAAGTTTAAAAACAAATGCTTAAAAAAAATCATATATTTACTGTGAGTTAGAGGATTATGTTCAAGGAGATGCATCACATTATAATACTAAAAAATGGTAGGAAACATGAAAACAAGCAAAAACCAAATGCCCAAGTTAGTGATACAGTTGACTAAATTATTGTGTGCATACACTGAAACATTATACATTCATCTCCAAATTTTTTCTAGATAATTTTAAGGATATGAAAAGAGGGTGATGATATTATAGTAAAAACAAAACAAAAAGATACAAAATATTTGCAGGAAATCCACCAACAATAAATGAAGTTAACTTTAAAGTATGAAACTATTCAGGCTTTTTATTTCTTCTATGTAATTTTCTGGACTTTCCAAATTTTCTACAGTGATCATTAATTTTAAAATTAAACAGCTTAAAATTAATGATAAATGTCAGGAAATAGAAACATGATGGCTAGCCTTAGGACTGTAAGATGAGAATTTGTAGTCCTAGCAGAGGAACTATATGAAACCACAGTATTAGTTTCTCCATTACCATCCTTTTTTTAGGTCTAGTATAATTCTTGAAGCTTGGGAACACAGGACATACATGTTTGTGTTTATTATAATCTGTTTTAGGAGAATGGGGATATTGCCTGAAGTTCTTATATAATTAATCTTTAAGATAAGTCATCCAAGAATTAATATTCTGCAGGCAACATCTTCAGAAGCAAAGCCAAATTATCTATGATTGTTGACAGTGTGAATTGAGGTAAAGTTGAAAATCCAAATATATTTCATAGCTAGTAACAGTGCAGCCCTGGATCTCACTGTCAAATGGGAAACTCCTAAAACAATGAACATTTTAAAGAGCAAGCTCTTATTTATTAATGTTTTCTATGTTTTCCCTTGAGAAAGATAATGTCAAAGCTCATGGAGTAACAGTGTAAGGTCAAAGGTGTGAGAGCAGGTCAGAGGAATCTAGTTACTCTTCTGGCAAATCCAAGGCAGAGCTAAAGGGCTGCAGAAAGGAGGGGTGAGCACTGAAGAACATTAAAGAAAACTAGTTAGGTGCGTTTTACTCTTGATGATGGGTAAAAGATGATAATAAAAAATGGCAGGAGACTTCCACCTCTAAGATTTATAAATGGGATGGATTTACTCTCCCACACGAATGAACTAAAAACACTGGTCAGGGGAGCCTGTGTGGTTCGGTCGGTTAAACCCGGGATTCTTGATTTCAACTCAGGTCATGATCTCAGGGTCTTGAGATAGAGCCCTGCCTCAGGCTCTGTACTGGGTGTTGAGCCTACTTAGGATCCTCTCCCTCCCTCTCCCTCTGCCCCTAACCCTGGCTCAAATTCTCTCTCTCTCTCTCTCTAAAAAGAAAAAAAAAGGAAGGAAGGAAAACTAACCAAAATATCTGAAACAATTTTCTTAAGGTATTGAATAGCATATCAGGCACTGAGGGACTGTGATCCCTAAGACTTGGGAAACAAACTGGTTAACCTGACTTGATAAAATGGGCAAGCCAAAGGCTGATACTTTTAAAGAGCAGCACCATATTGCAGAGTTCAGAATATGGGACAGGTCGTGTGCTATCAAAAATGATGGAGGCCCAGAGACAAGTGAGAGTGGGAAGACAGATGGTGATTCTTTAGCTTGGGATTTTCTCTTATTTTGTTTTTTTCCCGTTTGTTTTGTTTCTGTGCTCTTCTGGGCACATTCTTCAATTTTAGGGATTAGATGAAGAGGCCCTGAAAGCAATGCATTTGTGGTCAAAGATCAGTAAATCCAGGACCGGGACAGATGAATTTAAAAAATGATGCATAGACTGCTGACAGCTGTACTTTGTAAGGATGTGAGTTCTGCAAGGGAGCTCAAACCAAAGCAGTTGGACATTAAGACAGGTCCATTTTCACTCCACAGTTGTCAAGTTATATTTCATTCTTAGGCCAGATCTTTGTAACTCAGACGGTAGTGAAAGAGTGGCAATTGTCCGTTGAGTTCAGGTAGTAAATCCTAGTATGCTTGAATGCAGTAGGCCTTCAATTTTCTGAATAATAGAAGTGAAAAAAGGTTGTATAAGAAAGGGTTCTCATTTGTCCTTGTTTGAGGCATTTTCTTCTTACCATTATCAATGACCTAGGTAAGGAGAAATTTAATAAGCTATTAAAATTATTTAAATATTCATAAAAATAAGAAACATTCTTTAGTTTCACATAAACATATAAGCATCCCTTTCTATTAAACGTGCTCTCATCTTTATGGCTTTCATTTTCTCATTTATAGCTGGGTTTTCTGCCAGGCTTCCAGGGAAATAAGATGTGTTTATGACCTAAGACTGAATTTCACAGCTTTAAAAAACTACAGCTACATACTTAAGAACCTTGTATCTGAAACTAGATACCTGAGAAACATCCTTCTATTAAACTTGACAAGTGAAGATTTACTTTCTAATCTTTTAGTGTGTCCAGTGTGGGTGGATGCAGAGACCAAGCTCAGGCTTGACAGACTTGAACACTGCATGTCACAAAGGCCAGCAATGAGCCCTGCTGTCACTCCAATGGCTGGCTAGCCAGTACTGTCACGATGGGATCCCAGTGGCTTTCATGCTGTAGAATTTAGAATTTAAAGGTGATTTAAGAGAACACACATCTGGGGAGAGTAACACAGAGTGTGCTAGGAATTCTAAGAACCTTTTTTACCCTTTGAATTTTTTCCACAGCCTTCATGAGACAGCAGTATGAAAAGAGAGCAGGAAAGGGACATTGCTAAGTTGGCCACAGGCTTTGGCGTGCGTTCTAAGGCAGGGACATAATTGCTGTTTTCTGAAGAGAACTTTGATAAGTTGTCTACTTAGGGATATATCTGACTGTCCTATATTTTGACCCAACAAAGAAGAGTAAATGGTGGTTCTCTAAAAAGAAAGTGAGATGACGTGACTTCACTTTAAATGATGAAAGCACTTGAGTGTTCTCCTTCAAACTCTAGTCTTCCCAGCAAATGGTCTATATGACCTCTTAGTGTGAAAACTAAGAGGCACCAATGTAATTATCAGGAAAAACCAGTACCCATGCTGTGGTTTATAAGTGAGGCAAATATTGTTTGGGAAGAAGAGCCTGTGAGAAAAGGAAAATTAAAATAGAGGCATGGGAACAGTAACATTCAGTGTCCTCGGAGAAAGCTCAAATATGTGGTATTTGTTGAAAACAGATGGTATATATATGTTTTGTCAAAATGGCATATCATTTTGGGCAAAAGATCAGGAGGGCAACAGAATAGTTAAAAGAACTGAGTACAAGCTTTGGAAGCCAAACAAACAAGCAAACAAACAAATACACGTTTTACAGAATACTATAGACATCTGCTTGTGTCTTGGTATCAAAGAGCCTGCTGACTTAATGCAAATCACAATGCGTTGCTAAGCAATTCATGTCCTGATGCCTGACAGGTGACTAGTTCTTTGTAGAGTGTCTTTCTCTGTTTTCTGAAACTATATGTTGCATTTTGTTCTTCAGGGACACATGCATATATTAGTGCTTTTTCCCCTTCCTTCCATCCTCCCTTCTTTCCTCTCTCTCTCTCTCTCCCTCTCTTTCCTATTTAAGGTATACTACCTTAAATTCATGTACTATTCTTTTGATTTAAATATGTGCATTGCTGTAATAATTGGCCTGTAAAGTCCCTTGAAGAGAAGATAGAGAAATGTAGAGATGATATCAGAGATAATTTTCAGTAAGCTGATTAGGGAGATGGGCATTAATACTGCTGCTAAGGCAATTTATGTGCAGCATTCCTCCTAACATATGTCCTGGGCATCTTCCAAAGTCACATGGTCTCCAGGGGACAAACCCCATATTGAGGAATTGGTCATCTAAGTCATCAAAACTATGTGTGTAGGATTGTTCACATAGCCCCTTGTTATCTTGCAGATGCCTGTTAGTCTTTATTGATATCCTTTGTTTCCTTCTTGATATTGCTAATTTGTGTGTCTTCCCTTTTTTTGCATCATTTTTGCTAAAGATTTATCAATTGTACTGATCTTTTCAAAGAATCAGTACATTCATCAAAGAATCATTTCATTCATATTCCCTATCATTTTTCTGTTTTCAATTTCATTGGTTTCTTCTCTCAATTATTTCCTAACTTCTGCTTGCTTTGGGTTTATTTTGTTCTTCTTTTTTTACATTCTTTAAGTGGGAATTTAAGATTATTGTTCTGCACCCTAATGTATGCATTTTATACTATCAATTTCTGTCTCAGCCCTACTTTAGCTGTGTCCCACAAACTTTGATATGTTGTATTTTCATTTTTGTTTATTTTTATTTTTTAAGTTTTTATTTTAGTTCCAGTAAGTTAATATACAGTCTTATATTAGTGTCAATTGTACAATGTAGTAATTCAGGACTTCCATACATCACCATGTGCTCATCATGACAAGTGCATTCCTTAATCCCCATCACCTATTTCACCCCATTCCCAAACCCCTTCCCCTCGATAATCATCAGTTCTCTACTTTTTTAACTTTCTTTGGAATTTCTTCTTTGACCATTGATTGTTTAGAAGCATGCTACTTAGTTTCCAAGTGTTTGGAGATTTTCCTGTTATCTTTTAGTTATTTCTACTTTAATTCCATTTAGGCCAGAGAACACTCTCTGTATGACTTCAATTCTTTTAAAATTGTTGACCTTCATTTTATGGCCTATGATGTGGTCCATCTTGGTGTATGTTTCATGGACACTAAATATGTATTCTCTTCTAGTTAGATGATGTATTCTATAAATGTTAATTACTTTCTGTTGTTTGATGGTATTGTTGAGTTCTATATATTTGATTATGTTCTGTCTAGTTCAATCAGTGAATAAGAAAGGGATGTGGAAATCTCAAACTATAATTATGTATTTGTCTATTTCTCCTTTCAGTTTTATCAGCATTTACTACACATTTTTGATGCTCTGTTGCTTGGTACATACATATTTGAGATTACTTTTTTCCTTAGTTAATTGATTCTTTTATCATTATTTAATGTACCTCTCTTTCTCTGATGATTTTCTTATCTCTGAAATGTTAGTTATCTAATATTAATAAAATCATTCCTTCTTTTAGTCATGTTTGTATGATATACCTTTTCCCACCATTTTAGTTTCAACCTGACTGTAACAATTTGTTTTATATTTGAAGTGAGTTTCTTGTAGTGTATAGTTGGGCCATATTTTTTAATCCACCATGCCAGTTTATTTCCTTTAATTGGTATATTTACATCATTTACATTTAATGCAATTATTTATATGTGAGAACTTAATTGTACGATTTTATTCTTAAATTTTTTCTTTGTTCATTTCATTTTCCATTTCTCTGTTTTCCTGTCTTCCTGTAAGTTACTTGATTATTTGCTGGATTTCCACTTTGATTTATTAATGGTGATTCTGAGTGTTTATACTTGAGTATTTTAGTAGTTGCTCTAAGAATCATATTACATATGTGTTACTTATCATGGTCTACTGGCATTATTGTTTTACCAATTTGAGTGTAATATAGAAACCTTACCTCCCTTTTCATCCTTTTTTTTTAAAGATTTTATTTATTTATTTGACAGACAGAGATCACAAGTAGGCAGAGAGGCAGGCAGAGAGGAGGGGAAGCAGGCTCCCAACTGAGCAGAAAGCCCCATGTGATGCAGGGCTCGACCCTAGGACCCTGGGATCATGACCTGAGCTGAAGGCAGAGGCTTTAACCCACTGAGCCACCCAGGCACCCTCCTTTTCATCCCTTTATGCTCCCCCATTTATAACATGATTATCAAATATTTTCTCTACATGCACTTAGAGCCACATGAAACAGTGTTATACTTTTTTTTTTAAGATTTAGTTATCTATATGAGGGAGAGAGAGGTAGCACGAGTGGGGAAAGGGGCAGAGGGGGTGGGAAAGAGAAAATCTCCAGCAGACTCCCCACTGAGCATGGAGCCTGATGTGGGGCTCCATCTCATGACTCTCAGATCATGACCTGAGCCAAAATCAAGAGCCAGATGCTTAACTGACTGAACTGCCTAAATGCTCCATAGTGTTAAAACTTTTGATTCCGCTGTCATTCGTAATTTAGAAAATTCAAGAGGTAAAGGAATATTTATTGTTTTTACTCATATTTTGGCTTATCACGTACTTTCAAACTTCCTGATGTTCCAGGATTTCTTCTTTGCTCATTTTCCTTTTTTTAGAAAACTTGTTTTGCACACTCTTTTAGGGTAGGTATGCTGGTGAGATATTCTGGTCTTATCATATTATGGATTGAGAAAGCTGTTCATGACTTATGTGAATGGAGTGTGCATGTGTAAATGTATGTCTGTGTCTTAAGGAAACAATGGTTAATTTTCATGATTTTTTTTAATGTGCAATTGAAAATATGATGAGTTTGTGATTCTCAGAGTTTAATATTTATATCAATAAGATATACCTGGTTTATTATGTTGTTAAAGTCTTCTATAGGTATAACATTTTTTGGTTTACTTGATTTACTTTTTGAAAGGTATGCCAAAAGCTCCTAGTGATACTCAGTTTCACTCTATTTCTCCTGATATTTTCAGATTTTTAAAATGAGTTTGATTTTGCTAAATTATTAGATGCATAAATATTAATACCTGTTCTATATTCATTGAGAATATCACCTTTAGCATTATAAAGTATTCTTAACTGTTTTAATGTTTTGTTTGACATCTAATTTTTCAATTATTATGTTTAGGACCTTTCTTTTTATTTTAAGAATTTTTTTTTTTAGGTTTTGTTTATTTATTTGACAGAGAGATAGAGAGCACAAGTAGGCAGAGTGGCAGGCAGAGGGAGAGGGAGAAGCAGACTCTCTGCTGAGCAGGGAACCTGATGCAGGGCTCAATCCCAGGACCCTGGGATAATGACCTGAGCCAAAGGCAGATGCTTTAACTGACTGAGCTACCCAGGCACCTCCTTTACTTTCTTTTTATTTGCATTTACATGTTTATCCATGCCTACCTTTAAAAAAATTATTAGCTGTCTTTTCTTTATACATCAAAGTGTTTTTTTTTAATTTATTTATTTGTCAGATAGAGAGCGCAGGAGCGAGCACAGGCAGACAGAGAGGCAGGCAGAGGCAGAGGGAGAAGCAGGCTCCCTGCGGAGCAAGGAGCCCGATGTGGACTCGATCCCAGGACGCTGGGATCATGACCTGAGCTCAAGGCAGCCGCTTAACCAACTGAGCCACCCAGGCGTCCCACATCAAAGTGTTTTATTTTGTAAGCAAATCTTATTTCTTCTCCTTTGAATAGGAGGTTGAACCTATTTGACATTCTTAAAATTGATTATTTATATGCACATGTATATATATGGTTTTTCATGATACCATTTGTTTCATTCTGTTTCTTTCTGTGTGTCTTTCTGTCTCTCACACACACACATTTTGAATCCTTTTGGTGTATAGAAAAGTTTACATCTTTTGCTCTAATTGGTATCATTAAACTACTACTTTTTATAATATGTTTATTCCATCCGATTTTTAGTTACTGTCTTTTAGTTTTGCATGAGCAGTATTAAAATTAGCTAAAATAATCTGCTCCCCATCATCTAATATGAAGTAATGTATTTTTATTCATAGTTCAGAGCCAGAAGGCAACCTGGGAACTTACTCTATTTTATTTATACTCTCCTCATTTCTCTACTATTTTGTGTATTTATTCTCTCTACCTATAGTGTCAGAAAGTATCGTCATTATGTACTATCTTTTCCTTATAATCTTCATTTTTATTTATGTTTATAGGTTCAAATGTAATTAATTCTTATGTTAACACTGCTCCAGTCATTTTAATTGTCCGAACTTATTTCTTTGATTCTTTAAGAGAGGCTTGTGAAAATAATATTCTCTGAGCTTTTATTTTTGAATATATGTTTGCTTATTAAGTTAGTTTCCTAGGGCTGCAGTAACAAATTACCCAGAAATTAGGTGGCTTAAAACAACATAAATCTATCCTCTCATAGTTCTGGAAGCCAGAAGTCTGAAATCAAGATGTCAGCAGGACTACACTCCTCCCAAAGTCTCCAGGGGAGAATCTTTCCTTTTCTCTTTTAGCTTCTGGTGGCTCCTAATTTTCCTTGACTTGTGGCAGCTTAATGGCAATCTCTGCCTCTGTTTTCACATGGCATTTTTCATGTGTGTCTATGTGTCTTGTGTGAGTCCCTCTTTTTAAAAAGAAAAGCTGACTGCCACATGCTGTACCTCATTTGGATGTGTCTGGAGTCTTGGAAGCTTGACTGCTCTGTATTCTCCTAAAAAATGGACCTTGAGACCTTGATGGGAGGTTCTAGCATGGGAGTGCAGTTACTCATACACCCTTGACTGAAAACAGTCCTCCTCTGTTGCAGAAGGACTTCATTTTTGAATGAGTGCATAGTTTCCGGAGGGATACACATGGAGTGGTGAAGGAGGAAGAGACACATGCCAGCCATATCAATTCAATCAACACTGGTAATCAGTGGGGTGACAGATGTCACAGCCAGATTATCCTCATATCCTTGTCTCTTGGAAGAACACTTACCATTGAATTTTGGCCCCAACCTAAATTAAGTTAAAGATTTTGAGATCTTTAATAAATCTCTTTTCAAATAAGATCACATTCCCAAGCACCAAAAGTTATGACTTAGAAATATCTTTTGCAGGTCACTATTCAATCACTGCAGTCCACCTTCAGGCCCATAGACTTTATTTCTGTCCCATGTACAAAACACATTCACCCCAACACCCACCCCCCCAAATTTCAACCCAATAGTATAACATCAAGTCCAAATCCAACATCTCATCTAGATACCATCAGCTCAATAGTACCAAATATCATCTCCTAAATCATCTAAACCAGGATCCATTCTAGGGAAAATTCTCCTCCATTTGTGGACCTGTGAAACTAGAAAACAAGTTGTCTGCTTCCCAAATACAGCGGCAGAGCAGTCATTGATTAACTATGCCTATTGCCATACAGAGAAATTGGAGGCAATAAACAGATCACTGGTTCTAAACAAGTTAGAAACCCAACAAGGCAAATTCTATCATGTCTTGAGACCTAGAAATACTCTATGGCTTGAAGTTCATCCTTTAAGCCCATGGAGGATTTGCCCTCTGGGTCCACCACTCTGGCTTCTGCCTCTGCACCCACATAACTGCTCTTGGAGATGGTTCCTTTTTCTTGAAGGATATTACATATCTGTAGGTGATTAGTTCTATCAACCTGTTTCCTCCCTGTACAGTTTTTGAAGTCTGATTGCCCTCTTTCACTTTGTCCTGTCTCCATCCCCTTCAGTCTGAGCCAGCAATGCTTTTGCTGATCCTACATTCTCAAAAAACACTGTGGTTATCCCATGTAGTCTATGGGGATCTATTCTGTTAGACAAGAGGGTCTTCTGCAGATCTTTCCTTAGTAACTCCATATTTGTTTCTGACTTCTGTTGAGATGGGTGAGTGGATCCATTAGTCACCTGCCTAGTCTCTTCACTAAAGGGTTATCCAGGCAAACTCTGGGATCCTCTATATAGTGTATGCTCTTCCAGCAGAGGATTTCTTAATTTTAGTTCATTTACAACCTAGATAGGACAAAAACCTCCCAAATCAGCAAGTATTAGTTTGTTTTGCTTAACAGCTATTTTTTCAATTTAGTTCATTCCTCTCATTTTTACTATAAGTATCAAAGAGAAACCAGGCTATGCCTTCAACACTTTTCTTGTAAATCTCCTCAGCTAAATGTTTTTTTTTTCTGTTCTGTTTTGCAAACAACAGTAGAGCACAACTCAACCGAATTTTATAACACTTTATAAGAAGGATCGCCTTTCCTCCAGTTTCCAATAAATAACATGTTCCTAATTTCCTTCTGAGACCTTATAAGAAGCACTTCCAATGTCCATATTTTTACTGACAATCTCTTCAAGGCAATGTAGGATTTTCCTATCATGTGTCTCAAAATTCTTCAAGTTTCCACTCACTACCCAGTTTCAAAGCCATTTCCACATATTTTAGGTATTTTTTATAGAAGCATCATACTTGCAGGTACCAAAATCTGTATTGGTTTCCTAGGGCTGCTGTAAACAAAATACCACAAACTTGGGTAGGTTGAAACAATAGAAATGTATTCTCTCACAATTTTGGAGACCAGAAGTCCAAAATCAAGAGATAGGAAGTTGCCAGCCTCTCTCCAGAGCTCTAGAGGAGAATTCTTCTTTGCCTCTTCTAATTTCTGGTGGCTCCTAGAGACGCATGGTTTATTATAGCAAATGACAACCTCTGCCTCCACCTTCATAAAATCTGCTTTATCTGTCTTTGTGTCCTTTTGATATATCTTTTTAAAAATTTTTTAAAAATTTTTGTTAACATATAATGTATTATTAGCCCCAGCAGTACAGGTCTGCGAATTGGCAGCTTTACACACTTCACAGCATTTACCATAGCACATACCCTCCCCAATGTCCATAACCCCACCACCCTTTCCCTACTCCGCTCTCCCCCGGCAACCCTCAGTTTGTTTTGTGACATTAAGAGTCTCTTATGGTTTGTCTCCCTCTCGATCCCATCTTGTTTCATTTATTCTTTTTCTACCCCCCAAACCTCACACATTGCTTCTCAACTTCCTCATATCAGGGGGATCATATGATAGTTGTCTTTCTCTGACTGACTTATTTTGCTAAGCATAATACCCTCTAGTTCCATCCATGTTGTCTCAAATGGCAAGATTTCATTTCTTTTGATGGCTGCATAGTATTCCATTGTGTATATATACCACATCTTCTTTATCTATTCATCTGTTGATGGACATTGAGGTTCTTTCCATTGTTTGGCTATTGTGGGCATTGCTGCTATAAACATTCGGGTGAAGTGCCCCTTCAGATCACTACATTTGTATCTTTAGAGTAAATACCCAGTAGTATGATTGCTGGGTCGTAGGGTAGCTCTATTTTCAACTTATTGAGGAAACTCCATGCTGTTTTCCAGACTGGTTGCACCAGCTTGCATCCCCACCACCAATGTAGGAGGGTTCCGCTTTCTCTGCATCCTCACCAGCATGTGTCATTTCCTGACTTGTTAATTTTAGCCATTCTGACTAGTGTGAGATGGTATCTCCTTGTGGTTTTGATTTGTATTTCCCTGATGCCCAGTGATGTGGAGCACTTCTTCATGTGTCTCTTGGCCATCTGGATGTCTTCTTTGCAGAAATGTCTGTTCATGTCCTCTGCCCATTTCTTGATTGGATTATTTGTTCTTTGGGTGTTGAGTTTGCTAAGCTCTTTATAGATTTTGGATACTAGCCCTTTATCTGATATGTCATTTGCAAATATCTTCTCCCATTCTGTCAGTTGTCTTTTGGTTTTGTTCACTGTTTCCTTTGCTGTGCAAAAGCTTTTGATCTTGATGAAGTCCCAGTAGTTCATTTTTGCCCTTGCTTCCCTTGCCTCCCTTGCCTTTGGCGATGTTCCTAGGAAGAAGTTGCTGCCGCTGAGGTTGAAGAGGTTGCTGCCTGTGTTCTCCTCAAGGATTTTGACAGATTCCTTTCTCATATTGAGGTCTTCCCACCATTTTGAGTCTATTTTCGTGTGTGGTATAAGGAAATGGTCCACTTTCATTTTTTTTTAAGTTTTATTTTTTTATTTTTTTAAGATTTTATTTATTTATTTGATAGACAGAGATCACAAGTAGGCAGAGAGGCAGAGAGAGAGAGGAGGAAGCAGGCTGTCCGCAGAGCAGAGAGCCCGATGCGGGGCTCGATCCCACGACCCTGGGATCATGACCCGAGCTGAAGGCAGAGGCTTTAACCCACTGAGCCAACCAGGCGCCCCGGTGCACTTTCATTTTTGCATGTGGCTGTCCAATTTTCCCAACTCCATTTGTTGAAGAGGCTGTCTTTTTTTCCATTGAACATTCATTCCTGCTTTGTCAAAGATTAGTTGACCATAGAGTTGAGGGTCTATTTCTGGGCTCTCTATTCTGTTCCATTGATCTATGTGTCTGTTTTTGTGCCATACCACACTGTCTTGATGATGACAGTTTTTGTAATAGAGCTTGAAATCCGGAATTGTGATGGCACCGACTTTGGCTTTCTTTTTCAACATTCCTTTGGCTATTCGAGGTCTTTTCTGGTTCCGTATAAATTTTAGGATTATTTGTTCCATTTCTTTGAAAAAAAATGGATGGGATTTTGATAGGGATTGCATTAAGTCTGTACATTGCTTTAGGTAGCATAGACATTTTCACAATATTTTTTCTTCCAATCCATGAGCGTGGAACATTTTTCCATTTCTTTGTGTCTTCCTCAATTTCTTTCATGAGTACATTATAGTTTTCTGAGTATAGATTCTTTCCATCTTTGGTTAGGTTTATTCCTAGGTATCTTATGGTTTTGTGTGCAATTGTAAATGGGATTGACTCCTTAATTTCTCTTTCCTCTGTCTTGTTGTTGGTGTATAGAAATGCAACTGAAATCTGTGCATTGATTTTATATCCTGACATTTTACTGAATTCCTGGACAAGTTCTAGCAGATTTGGAGTTGAGTCTTTTGGATTTTCCACATAAAGTATCATATCATCTGCAAAGAGTGATAGTTTGACTTCTTCTTTGCCGATTTGGATGCTTTTAATTTCTTTTTGTTGTCTGGTTGCTGAAGCGAGGACTTCTAGTACTATATGGAATAGCAATGGTGATAATGGACATCCCTGCTATTTTCCTGAACTTAGCGGAAAAGTTCTCAGTTTTTCCCCATTGAAAATTATATTCACGGTTGGTTTTTCAGAGATGGCTTTGATGATATTGAGGTATGTATCCTCTCTCCCTACACTTTGAAGAGTTTTGATCAGGAAGGGATGCTGTACTTTGTCAAATACTTTTTCAGCATTTATTGAAAGTATCATATGGTTCTTGTTCTTTCTTTTATTAATATATTGTATCACATTGATTGATTTGCAGATGTTGAACCAACCTTGCAGCCCTGGAATAAATCCCACTTGGTCGTGGTGAATAATCCTTTTAATGTACTATTGGATCCTATTGGCTAGTATTTTGGTGAGAATTTTCACATCTGTGTTCATCAAGGATATTGGTCTGTAATTCTCTTTTTTGATGGGATCCTTGTCTGGTTTTGGGATCAAGGTGATACTGCCCTCATAAAATGAGTTTGGAAGTTTTCCTTCCATTTCTATTTTTTGGAACAGTTTCAGGAGAATGGGAATCAATTCTTCTTTAAATGTTTGGAAGAATTCCCCTGGGCAGCCGTCTGGCCCTGGGCTCTTGTTTTTTGGGAGATTTTTGATGACTGTTTCAATCTCCTTACTGGCTATGGGCCTATTCAGATTTTCTATTTCTTCCTGGTTCAGTTGTGGTAGTTTATATGTCTCTAGGAATGCATCTATTTCTTCCAGATTGTCCAATTTGCTGGCATAGAGTTGCTCATAATATGTTCTTAAAATTGTTTGTATTTCTTCGGTGTTGGTTGTGATCTCTCCTCTTTCATTCATGATTTTATTTATTTGGGTCCTTTCTCTTTTATATTTGATAAGTCTGGCCAGGGGTTTCTCAATCTTATTAATTCTTTCAAAGAACCAGCTCCTAGTTTCGTTGATTTGCTCTATTGTTTTTTTTGGTTTCTATTTCATGGATTTGTGCTCTGATCTTTATTATTTCTCTTCTCCTGGTGGGCTTAGGCTTTCTTTGTTGTTATTTCTCCAGCTCCCTTAGGTGTAGGATTAGGCTGTGTATTTGAGACCTTCCTTGTTTCTTGAGTTAGGCTTGTATCGCTATATATTTCCCTCTCAGGACTGCGTTTGCTGTGTCCCACAGATTTTGGACCATTGTGTTTTCATTATCATTTTTTCCCATGAATTTTTTCAATTATTCTTTAATTTCCTGGTTGACCCATTCATTCTTTAGAAGGATGCTGCTGAGTCTCCATGTATTTGGGTTCTTTCCAAATTTTCTCTTGTGATTGAGTTCTAGCTTCAGAGCATTGTGGTCTGAAAATATGCAGGGAATGATCCCAATGTTTTGATACCGGTTGAGACCTGATTTATGACCCAGGATGTGATCTATTCTGGAGAATGTTCCATGGGCACTAGAGAAGAATGTGTATCTGTTGCTTTGGGATGGAATGTTCTGAATATATCTGTGATGTCCATCTGGTCCAGTGTGTCATTTAGAGCTTTTATTTCCTTGTTGATCTTTTGCTTGGATGATCTGTCTATTTCAGTTAGGGGGAGTATAAAAGTCCCCTACGATTATTGCATTATTGTTGATGTGTTTCTTTGATTTTGTTATTAATTGGTTCATATAGTTGGCTTTTCCCATGTTAGGGGCATAGATATTTAAAACTATTAGACAGACCCTTTGAGTATGATATAGTGTCCTTCCTTATCTCTTATTATAGTCTTTGGCTTAATATTAACTGATCTGATATAAAGATTGCCACCCCAAAGTTCTTTGGATGTCCATTAGCATGGTAAATTGTGTTCCACCCCCTCACTTTAAATCTGGAGGTGTCTTTGGGTCTAAAATGATTTTCTTATAGACAGCATATTGATGGGTTTTGTTTTTTTGTCCATTCTGATACCCTGTGTCTTTTGATTGGGGCATTTAGCCCATTTACATTCAGGGTAACTATTGAGAGATATGAATTGAGTGCCATTGTATTGCCTGTAAGGTGACTATTACTGTATATTGTCTCTCTTCCTTTCTGATCTACAACTTTTAGGGTCTCTCTTTGCTTAGAGGACCCCTTTCATTATTTCCTGTAGAGCTCGTTTGGTGTTTACAAATTCTTTTAGTTTTTTTTTGTTTTTTTTTTGGTCCTGGAAGCTTTCTATCTCTCCTTCTATTTTCAATGATAGCCTAGCTGGATATAGTATTCTTGGCTGCATGTTTTTCTCATTTAGTGCTCTGAATATATCATGCCAGTTCTTTCTGGCCTGCCAGGTCTCTGTGATAAGTCTGCTGCCAATCTAATATTTATACCATCATATGTTACAGACTTCTTGTCCCGGGCTGCTTTCAGGATTTTCTTTGTCCCTAAGACTTGTAAATTTTACTACTAGATGATGGGGTGTGGACCTATTCTTATTGATTTTGAGGGGGATTCTCTGCACCTCCTGGATTTTAATGCTACTTCCCTTTGCCATATTAGGGAAATTCTCTACAATAATTCTCTCCAATATACCTTCTGCTCCCCTCTCTCTTCTTCTTCTGGAATCCCAATTATTCTAATGTTTCGTCTTATGGTATCACTTATCTCTCGAATTCTACCCCCATGGTCCAGTAGTTGTTTGTCTTTCTTCTATATCACTAATTCTTTCTTCTGCCTCATTTATCCTAGCAGTAAGAGCCTCCATTTTTTTTATTGCACCTCATTAATAGCTTTTTTTGGTTTCAACTTGGTTAGATTTTAGTTCTTTTATTTCCCCAGAAAGGGCTTTTATCTCTCCAGCCGGTTTCTCTAATATCTTCCATGACTTTTTTAGCCCAGCTAGCACCTTGAGAATCATCATTCTGAACTCTAGATCTGACATATTACCAATGTCCGTATTGATTAGGTCCCTAGCCTTCAGTACTGCCTCTTGTTCTTTTTTTTTTTTTTGTGGTGAGTTTTTCCACCTTGTCATTTTATCCAGATAACAGTATATGAAGGAGCGAGTAAAATACTAAAAGGGTGGCAAAGACCCCAGGAAAATGTGCATTAACCCAATCAGAAGAGACCCCGAATCATGAGTGGAAGGAAGGGGGTAAAAAGAAGTTCAGAAAAAAAAAATTAAATAAAGAAAAAAATAGAAAAACTGTAAAAAGGAAAATATATATATTAGACTGGTGAATAGAACAGTGTCACCCACTTAATTTTGGGAGTATTTTCATCTCTTAGAAGAAACTACCTCCCAACATTTTAAGGAATAAAAAAACATATATAAGTGTAAACACAATGAAGGGATGGAATATGATTATAAAGATGAAAAAAAATTTTAATTTCTAAAAATTGAGTTGATAAGATAAGCTGTTTTGGAGAAAAAGAAAGTGGAGAGAATTTGCTCAGGCTGCAGATTAGAACAAAGCTCTGTGCTAGATTTAGGGTACGTTTTGATCTAAGAAGTTGTGTCCCAAAAATTTTCTTAGAAGAAAAAACTCTATGTGTATGCAGAAAATAATGTTAGATACAATGAAGGTTAAAAGATGACTATAATAATGATGGTTAAAAAAAGATTTTTATATGAAAGGTATTGTTAAAATAAACTAGATTTTAAAAATGTTAAAAGAGGAAAGAGTAAAAGTTAAAAAAATTTTAGCAGGAGAACAAAATAAAATTTAAAAAAAATAATTAACTTTGGAAGACTAAAGAATCATGGGGAGAAAGCCATGAATTCCATGCTTTCCTTTTTCCTCCTTTGGAATTCCACTGTTCTCCCTGGTAAGTGAACTTGGTCTTGACTGGATTTCTTGCTGATCTTCTGGGGGAGGGGTCTGTTGTAGTGATTCTCAAGCGTCTTTGCCCGGGGAGGAATTGTACTGCCCTTACCAGGGCCAGGCTAAGTAATCCACTCGGGTTTGCTTTCGGGAGCTTTTGTTCCCTGAATGCTTTCGGTAGAGTTCCAGAGGACGGGAATGAAAATGGCGACCTCCCAATCTCCTGCCCAGAGGAGCCGAGAGCTTGGGGCCCCCACTCTTCAGTGCACCCTTGGAAAAAAGCGCTCAATCACTCCTGTCTCCCTGGCCTCTGGTCGCTCTCCAAGCTCACCCAGCCTGTGACCGAGTGTCTCTGTCTCTGGCACACAGCCCCACCTGGAGTCTCCAAACCCCACAGATCCCTGCACTTTTCTGGGGGGGGGGTCTCCCCGGATCTTGTGGGGTCCCTGCTCACAGAGCAGTAGTCTGTGCCACAGGTCACAATTTAAGGTAACCCCGATTTGAGAGCTCACTCCTCAGCTTCATCTCTGTAGCCGGCTTCTGCACTCTAATACCTGTGAGCTCTGCAACACTCAGACACCCCCGATCCTTCTGTGACCCCGCGGGACCTGAGACCACGCTGTCCCCACATGAGATTCACCCCAGCTTACCTCTGGAGCGATGTCCCTCGGTGGAGCAGACTTTTAAAAGTTCTGATTTTGTGCTCTGTTGCTCTGCTGCTTGCCGGGAGCCGCCTCGCCCCCCCCATCAGTGTCTATCTTCCTGTCGCTTTGTATTCACTTCTCTGCTGGTCCTACCTTTCAGAAAGTGGTCGATTTTCTGTTTCTAGAATTGCTGCTTCTTCTCTTCGATCTCCTGTTGGATTTGTAGGTGTTTGGAATTGTTTGATAAACTATCTAGCTGATCTCCTGCTACCTGATGTCTCAGCCTGCTACTTCTCTGCCATCTTGACTTATCCCCCTGTGTCCTCTTAATATCTCTTATGAGGACAATGGTTATTGGATTTAGGGCCCAATCTTATTCCAGGAATATCTCATCTTGAGATCTTTTACTGAATTACTTTTGCAAAGACTCCATTTCCAAACAAAATCACATTCATAGGTATGAAGGTTAGGACTTGGACCTATTTTTGGGGGGCCACTATTCAACACACTACACATAAATATATTAAAATTCCTTTGTTAGCTTGTTCTTTTCTTTTAAGTTTCTTTTTTTTAAAGATTTTATTTATTCATTTTTGAGAAAGAAATAGAAAACACCAGCAAGAGCAAGGAAGGGGGTTTGGCAGAGGAAGAAGCAGGCTGTCCTCTGAGCAGGGAGCCCAATGCAGGGCTCTGTCCCACGACCCGGGGATCATGACCTGAGCAGAAGGCAGATGCTTAACCAACTCAGCTAACTAGGTACCCTTCTTTTGAGTCTCTTAACTTTGTCCTTTCCAGACATAAAATTGAACTGTTAAATTTTTTTCTGATAGTCTCATTGTCTTTTCTTTGCAAGTGAATCACTCATTTTGCCTAGATGCCCAAATGATTTTCCTTTAAAATATAATGATTTTAGGGACTCCTGGGTGGCTGAGTTGGTTAAGCA
This sequence comes from Taxidea taxus jeffersonii, assembly GCA_003697995.1. NCBI lineage: Eukaryota > Metazoa > Chordata > Mammalia > Carnivora > Mustelidae > Taxidea > Taxidea taxus. The sequence continues at coordinate 137,563 of ML097261.1, read as the reverse complement.
GCTGCCTTTGGCTCAGGTCATGATCCCAGCATCCTGGGATCGAGTCCCACATCAGGCTCCTTGCTCGGCAGGGAGCCTGCTTCTCCCTCTGCCTCTGCCTACCACTCTGTCTGCCTGTGCTCATGCTCTCTCTCTCTCTAACAAATAAATAAATAAACTCTTAAAATATAATGATTTTAGTAGAATATATCTCAGTGTTGAGCACTTTTTGTCAGTTATATAGTGTATCCTTTTAGTACAGTACTTTTTTAAAACTAAAAGCTTGCTTGAATTAAAACTTGTATTATATTTCTTGTTTTTCTATTCCATTGCTTTAATTTTATTTTTCTTCGTAGTACATGTGTTGGATTTTTTTCTCTTACACTCCATATACACCACTTCCCCTAGATTTATTATATCTCTCTTAATTTCTTTTTCATTTAAAAATATTCTTCTTTGAGGTGCCCGGGGGGCTCAGTGGGTTAAGCCTCTGCCTTCAGCTTCGGTCATAGTCTCAGGGTCCTGGGATCGAGCCCCATGTTGGGCTCTCTGCCCAGCAGGGAGCCTGTTTCTCCCTCTCTCTCTGCCTGCCTCTCTGCCTACTTGTGATCTCTCTCTCTGTGTCAAATAAGTAAATAAAATCTTTTAAAAAAAAAATTTCTTCTTTGAATCCTCCACATATTTTAAGTCAATTTTCATGATGCTTGGTTTTCTAATATTTCTCCTAGTTTAGTCTTCACTTCATTTTTCAAAAAAACTATTTCCTTTCTGTCAGCTCACTAGCCCACATCATCTGGTTGAGTTTTCTAGTTCTGACTTATGCTTTGGTTTTATATTTTCCACATATTTTTAATATAAAGAAACAAAAGATTAAAAAGTAACAGTAGTTAAAGTTAAACAAATTTTTATTGCATTTTTTCAAATATGAGTTTATAATTTTCATCTGTTTTATAGCCCAGAATTTCTGGAGTTTCTTCATTTTATGCAAGAATGTAATTTTGCTTCTATAATTTCCTCTCTCTCTCTCTCTGAAAATTTGAGGAATTGAGTAATGGATTTTGAAAAATTTTTGAGGCAATGAAGTCAGTGTCTATTATCCTATTGTATTTAATGACTCAGAATTTCACAGGATTTTAAAAAATCTGAATAGTCATATGTGACAATATGTATACATGTGTTTGTTTACGAAGAGAATGATTGAAAACCCAAACATCTTTGATCTAATAATGCATTAAAATGACTTATTTTGGTTATTGCTTATGAGCTTTCTGTTCTGTATCAGGCATTTTATTTACTTACTTACTTATTTATTTAAAGTAGGCTCTATGCCCAGTGTGGAGCCCAACCTGGGGCTTGAACTCATGACCCTGAGATCAAAACCTGAGCTGAGATCAAGATTCGGATCCTCAACTGACTGAGCCACCCATTCACTCCCTGGGCTTTTTACATATGCCAAAGCATAAGATTTTCTCAGCAAGCCTGCAGAAAGTTGTTATTTTATCCATTCTATAGAAGATACCTTTAAGTTTGGAAATATTCATATTAGCCAAGATAACATAGCAAGCAAGGGACACAGCTCAGATTTGGTTCCAAAATCCAATCCTCTGAGCCACTCTTAGGAAGCTAGTTGCCTAGGTAATCCTCAATTCTATTACAATGATGCAAGATGCTTTTTTAGAAATAGTTTCTTCTTTTCTAGCATAGTCCATAGAGCATTCTGGGGCATTATCAAATATTTTATACAGGTAGTGTGCTGGTCTGACTTAGCAAGGTCTGGCAACATAAGCTTACAGAAGAAGTTTTATAAATACACACACTCACACTAACAAAGCAATTATGTAAGTTACTAACACTAAGAAGTTTAATAGGCAGATTTCAATCTTAACTTGTCTAGTGGCATGTCAGCTCTACATTCAAATCATCAATCTGACCACGTCTCAGCACCTCCACAGCCATAATGATAAGTCCAATCTACCTTCATCTCCCCTTAGTTCTCTGCACTAGTGCCCTGAATGGCTTCACTACTTCCACTTTTGCTGCTATGCAATTAATCATCCACCCAACAGACAAGGTGATCTTCAAGAACATAAAACAGATCATGTCAATCATTTTTCAAAACTCTCTAATGGCTGTTCTAGCCGACAATAAAAGGAAAGTCCTTGCACTAATCTAACTGGATTATTTGTCCTTTGTTGTGGATGGTAAGAGTTGTTCATGTGTCATGGATGTAAGCACCATATCAGAAATATAAATTGCAAATATTTTCCCCTATTCTCATGTTTTCTTTATGATGTCCTTTGAAGTACAAAAGGTTTTAATTTTGATGAAGTCTGATTTATCTATTTTTTCCTTTTGTTACTCCATAGGCTAAGTGTCTGTCTTCCGCTCAGGTCATGATTCCAAGGTCCTGGGATAGAGCCCTGCATAGGGCTCCCTGCTCAGCAGGAAGCCTGCTTCTCCCTCTCCCTCTGCCTGCCTCTCACCCTGCTTGTGTTCTCTCTCTGTCAGATAAATAAATAAAATCTCTAGAAAAAAAGAAGTCTTTGCTCAACCCAAGGACATAAAGACTAACTTTTATATTTTATTCTAAGATTATTATAATTTTTGCTCTTACATTTGGTTTATGCTGTATTTTAAGTTAATTTTTGTGTATGGTATAAGAAAAGAGTTATAACTTCATTGTTTTGCTTGCAGATATCCAGTTGTCCCAGTACTATTTGTTGAAGAGACTGTTCTTTCCTATTGAATTGTCTTGGCATAATTGTTACCATAAATGTAAAAGTTTATTTCAGGTTTATCAGTTCTGTTTCATTGTTCTATATGTCTCCCATCTGAGTACTAAGCAGGCCCAACCCTACTTAGCCTCCAAGATCAGACAAGATCGAGTGTGTTCAGGGTGGTATAGCCGTAGACTCATTGTTCTATATCTCTAATTATGCCAGGTTCTGTTTGTTCGTGTAGCTTTATAGTAAGCTTTGCATTTGAGAAGTGTAAATCCTCCAACTTTGATTATTCTCTTTCAGGATCATTTTAGCCATTCTGCATTCCTTGAATTCCCACATTAATTTTATTATCAGCTTGTCAATTTCTGCAGAAAAGCCAACTGAGATTTTAACAAGGATTAGATTGACTCTATAGATCAAATTATGGAAAATGGCCATTTTAAGAGTACTAAGTCTTTTGCTTCATGAACATAGGATGTCTTTCCATTCATTCAGGTGTTCTTTAATTTCTTTCAAAACAATATTTTACAGTCTTCAGAATATCAATTTTATAATTCTTAATTCTTTTGTGAAGTTTATTCCAAGTATCATCCTTTTAAACATGCTATTATAAATGGAATTGTTTTCTTAATTTAGTTTTCAGATTTTTTTGTTGCCAGTGTACAGAAATCAAATAGCTTTTGTATATTGATCTTGTAGCCTGCAACCTGGCTAAAACAGATCGTATGTTAACTTTAGTAGTTTTTTATAAGTGGATTCTTTATAAGTTCCTATATCCAGAGGCCATGTTATCTACAAAGAAATATAGCTTTACTTCTTCCTTTTCAGTCTGGATATCTTTTATTTCATTGGCTTGCTTAATTGTCCTAGATAGGGGCAATACGATGTTAAATAGAAACGGTGAGAGTCAACATCCTTAGGGTAAAGACATTTAGTCATTTACCACTAATTGCAACATTTGATGTGAGTTTTTTATGTATGGGTCATGTTTTTTTTTTTCTTGGATACTTAGCATTTTAATTAACATAGTAATTCTGCATACTAATATCCTTCTCTGGGGCTCATTGTTGTGTGCTTATTTGTTTAGTGGCCTGGTGGGTCTATTTTAGTGAGGTCTGTTTCCCCAGCAGGATATACCTTGTGTTGTAATTCTTCAGAGGGCGCAGCCTTGGGCATGCACACATTCACCCTGGGATGACAGCGGCTTCAGCAGAACGGTTGTTTCTTTTCCTGGTCTCTCTAAGCGGTTGGATTCACATGCAGCTGTTAGGCTTCATTAATTACTGGCTGATTTTGCTATTGGTTTCAGTATTGCCCTGAAGCTAAATTGCTCCACAGTCTGATCCCATTACAATCTGTCTCTTTTGCAGAGGTAATCATTTTTTCTTTCTTTCTTTATTCTTCTTCTTTTTTTCTTTCTTTTTTTAGAGATAGAGCATGAATGTGCGAATGGCAGGGGAGGGGGCAGAGGGAGGGAGAGAGAGAATCTTAAGCAGGCTCCATGCCCAGTGTGGAGTCCAACTCAGAGCTCCATCTCAGAACCCTGAGATCATGACCTGAGTTGAAATCCAGAGTCTGACGCTTAACCGACTGACCACCGAAGCACCCTTGCAGACATAATCTTTGAGGCTAGTTTTTGCGATTTTTTTCCAACCCTATGATATCTCTGCTTAGCCATCTCTTTCCTTGATTCTCTGTGATACATATCTGGCTGATTTAGAATTTAGCTTGCTGTTCTTATTCAGCAACCAGCTTCTCTGTAATTGATTACCACTAAAATCTCCATTGGTTTGAATAGCACCCTTAGCCTTGAACTATCCACATTCTGTTCAAAATGAAATAGTTTCTTTTGGGGAGAGCTTTGGAGCTGTCTGTTCTTACAGCCAGCCTGTTCCCCTTAACAAGACCATTACTGTTCCAGAGCTAAGGGCACAAAATGTGACATAGTTGTCTGCGAGTGACATCTCTGCTTTATGAGCAGAGTAGTAGGCTAAGCCACCATCCCTGGGTATTCTTGATTTACTTCTTCCTGAATAGGACCTCCACCCAAAAAGTGAGCTGGGATGATGGTGATTAAAGCCCCAATATTGTAGCCTGCCAAGGCTGGAGTGGGGCTCTGCTCTAGAAGTGGGAGCTGGGTGGAGATGGAGATCCCCCAGGTCCCAGCCTGGTCTCTCATGGAATAGAGCCTCTGCAACTCCAAGCTGTTGGGATTGAGAAATGCTGGTAGTCCCTCTCTCTTGAGGAGATAACATTGTCCTGAACTGGGCCTTGGGAGGAGTAAAAGCCCTGTGTTCTTGACTGCATCCTATCCAAGTGGAGCTTCCATCACACTGAGCTGGGAGAGGCATGTAGGGAGGAGGCTGTGATTCAAATGCCACAGATTCTCACTCTACTGATTGAGAGTTGGTAGTTTTTCTTGAACTTGAAAAAAAAAACCATGGTGTTTTTGTTTTTTGTTTTTTGTTTTCCCAATTTGATGCATGTGCTTAGAACAATTTCTGGAGACTTTAAATGCTTGCTTCAAAACTCTGTGTTTGTGTGTGTGTGTGTGTGTGTGTGTGTGTGTAATTTTCACCAGTTATGGTTTTTCACTGGAGAAAGGATCCACAAAACTCATGTCATTATGCCAACTTTCTAGACGTCATCTAGAAATTCATAATAAACTTATGTTGTTTATTTGTTTTTAGAGATTTTATTTATGTAAGAGAGAGCATGAGCAGGGGGGATGGGCAGAAAGAGAGGGAGAAGCAGTGAGCCCAATGAGGAACTCAGTCACAGGACCCTGGGATCATGACCTGAACCGAGAGCAGACACTGAACCAACTGAGCCAACCAAGCGCCCTGAATCTGTGTTTTTATATGAAGCCTCATGCTTAAGTGGAGGATGTGATAGTGCATGAAGTCTCCACTCAGACATCCCCACCTTTTGTCACCTCCTAGCTTCCCTGGGAGAACCAAATCTCTACCTCAGTGCTCTGTGCCCCGCACAACCAGCCTCTCTCTCCTCGTACCCATCCAGCAACCAGTGCTGCCTTCCACCCTGTGGAGCATGGACCTAGCCAGAGGCACAGACAGGACTGGAGTCAGGTGACTGTTCCCATGGCATTCTAGGACAGGACATGGCAATGCCTATCCATGCCACAGGCCTATTCAGAGTCAACCTGGAAAGGCAAAGCCTTTCAGTCACCCTGATTCAACTAAGAACTAACTGTGTCTCAATGTGAAGGTTGAAATCCCTTTGGAGTTGCTCATCTGTGACTTACGGGAAGCAAGACGTCTAACTTTACTTTCACTACTCTCAAAAGTCTCATTGGTTTTGCTGCTGGTGGAAATGGAACAGGCAGCCAGTGGGCCACATGTGCTCTCAACCTCAGGCCAGGTTCCCAGGCACCTTTGAAGGTTTATACTCGTATGGCCGGGATGCCCTTACAGTAGAAACTGTGACATAGCAAAACAAGAAAAGAAAAAAGAAGAGGTAGCAGCACCACCACGACAGGTTGAGAGAGACCATGGAAAGAAACAGTTGTGTGTCCTAATGCCATTAAGAGCACTTTTTTTTCTTGCTCTTTTGATCTGAAGGCCCCACTTTTTCATTTTGCACCAGGTCCTGTAAATTATGTCGCCGTGTCTGTCTTTATGCCTTGGCTGACACCACTTTCCCTGCTCTTCCCTTCCTCATTTGCCTGCTGGTTACTTTAAGTTATTCTGCAGGTCTTGGCTTAGAAGTCACTTCTCAGAATCTTTCTCTCCGGTTTCGATGAAGTCCTCCCAAGTGTTCCAATACAGTCTCTCTTTCCCCAATCTAATTACCTGTATGTAAGTGTCTATTTGCTCAATTCTATCTCATCAAAACTCCTGAGGGCAGAGACTGTTTTCTTGTTCATTGTTGTATCTCTAGGTTCTCGTACAGTGCCAGACATCCTATGTTTAATTTCTAACTGTTTAGTAGTTGTTAAGGGGATAATGAAGACTTTCAGATGTGATGTCTGGGCTGATTCCTGAACGAAGACATGGAAATGAGAGGAGATCAGGGGAGAGAAAGACATTAAGGTGTAGAGAAGTTATAACCTAGCCAGCCTGTCTGGGGGGGGCATCCCGTTGTTTCACGGGACTGCAGTATAGGACACAGAGATGCCTTGTGCATGCTGTTAATGGATTGGACCCCAGCTGGAAGGTAATAGGGAGCCACTGGAAGGATTTGAGATGTGAAGTTGGTACGGCTCAGTGAGGTCACTCTGAGCCGAATGTAAGCAAGCCTGGCCATTGCAGTCACTCATGCAAGGGAGAAAGATGAAGGCCTGGGTTAGAGCAGTTGGGTGCTGAGGAAGGAATAGGTTAGAGTGGCCCGGAGGCAGATTAGTGGATTTAGTGACTGACGGAAGGTGGAAGATGAAGGAGAAATGTCTGCAAGTATCCCAGCGCAGGTGTCTGGATGATGGAGGTGCGGTGAGTCAGGGTGGAGGCAGAGAGCAGAGCAAGTGTGAGGTCAGGAGCCTGAGGGGAGATGTGGATGTGGTTGTATGCATTGACTGCAGTGCGCTTGGGTCATGTAGGAGGTGAGATGGCTTAGTCCCAACTAGACATGCATAGCAGTAGGGACCCAGGAATTCTGTAAGTAACTCTGTAAGTAAGGAACTCTGTAACTTCCTACTGTGTACTTTCTAAATACACAGTAGGAAAATGGGCTTGGGACGTGGGAGTGGGTTTTCTAATGCTTTTTTTTTCTGTGGGCGAACACATGAACAGCAAACAGCAAACTCAGAAATGGGATTTGGGGACATAATGTATAAATTGGAGTCAAGTCTATATTTGAATTTTTAGTTGACTATTAAGGTTGATATTGAGAGTAGTATACATGTGCAGCACTGCAAATAATAATGGTAGTAAAATCACACTGCAAAGATTCTGAATAAGATGGGCTTAGAAACTCCCACTCCACCTCAGCCCTCAACTTCTTTCATCTCTTCCTTTTCTGGATTTATGCCTATATAAAGGCAATGGCAGGCTTATTTCAAGTTTTTTTTTTTTTCCTCCTGTTTGATCCTCATGTTCAGGAGGGAAGTATTTTCATGTGCCTGCTTTGCCATGGAATGATCCCGTAGGCCCTGGAAACATTTGAACACCGAATTGAGCCAGGGGACCTCTAAGGTCGCAGACTCCTCTTCAAGGGTGTTCCCCCCAACCACCAGCACTGATGCGCCTGTGTGAACATGCGCATGCGTGTGTACGCGCCCATACATCACTTACTTCCCATCCACGGTCTATATTCAGTTCTTTCAGGGCTGAGAGCCCTCAAACCTCCGAGTATTTGGCCATGCTGTTCCACCTGTTAGGATTTCCTTTCCTCCTCTGCCTGGAGGCCCATCTTTCTGGCTAATCCTTACCTGTCGCGCAAGAATCCGCTAGCTCGGTGCTCAGCCTTCCTCACAGACACCTTCTCGTCCTCCGGCTGACTCGGAGATGCTGGGTTTTCATCCCACCGTGCAGCGCTGCAGGCTCCGGTTTTCCTCCGCATGTCCTCTTCCCTCTGCTGGGCACCGTGCACCAGTCAGCGGTGCTCGGTGCCTGGTCTAACTTGTACTAAATGAGGGCGGGACCCCGTGATGCTGCACGAGGGGCTCTGGCTGAAGAAGGGTAAGGAAAACTTTCAGAGTGCTCCTGGAATGAAGGCACAGAAAGAACAAGAGGAAAAAAGCCAGCAGGACCCTAATAAATGTCCTCGAGATAGTCCACTAAATTTCTATACACTTTTCAGGGGAAAAAAGGCTTGATTACACAAGTAAAAGCATAAATTGTCAGAATTGCTGGTCCCAGTTCCCATTTTATTCCTCAGGAAGAGAGTATTAAATTTTCTTGAAAGGAAGAGGCAGTCTTATCTGCTGGTCATATTTATGGGTAGGTTTTTTTTGCAGAGATGTTCTTATGACTTATCATTTATCAGTTGCTTCTTATGAGCAAGCAATTCCCACCCTGACCGGGCGTCAAGAGCCTGATGGTTGGCAGCTGCAGATAGGGCCACATCTACAAGTCTGAGAAGGAAATGCGCCATCTGTCCGCAGGGCCACCTGGACACCTGCTACCGGGGCTGCTGTACCTGGTGTCTGGTGATCGGTAAACCTCGCACTGAAGTCATGAGCTGTGTGTCCTCATGGCAATCACAAATGACGACTCTTTTCACCACCACCTGTAGCAAATCAAGGGTAAGCTAACAGCCTCACTGGCCAAGCCACTTAGGATGACCAGGGAGAGGAAGGGGGTCCCTGGGCTGCAGGAGACTCTACTTTGAGAGGGCAGAGTTGAAAATCGTAAGGCATTTGCAGATTCGGCCTGTGTGGCATTGTGTTCTTGGCACAAGCTCCTTGACAATGTTCCCAGGATATAGAAATCGGTATCCCGAGTAACATTAGCTTTTGATGACTTGGGTCAAACACCTGTCATGAGGTGCACGCGTGCACAGTGTTGTTGTGCAAACCCCTCCATTGGCTGTGCTGCTCACCATTTCAGACCCTCTGCTTGTGAGATTTGTGTGTGGGTTGGAGAGGAGGAGAGGGGAATCAGGATTTCTCCCACCTTCTGCTACATTCTCCAGTGTTCTCTTTTCTTTTTAATTGCTTTAGAGTGAATGGATTATATGTATGTATAATTATACATACACATATGAATGATGTGAGTGAATGGATTATACATACATAGAGTGAATACATACATATATGATATATGAATACATACATATATGACATATACATACATATATGAATGATGTGAGTGAATGGATTATACATACATATAATCCATTCACTCTATATATATATAAAATTTGGGGGGGATGAGATCTGTAAATCTCCACATTTCACTTTAGCACTGAACTAATGTTATGTAAGAAAAATCTGCAATGAATCTTATGAAGAAAAATTAGAATGAATGCTGCATACAATAGTCTCTAAAATGGTTTTGTCCTTCCTGTGGGAAATACGTTGACCAAAATGACCTGAGTAGATGCCTAAATGGAAAACATTACAAGCAATATTCAGCCATGTATTGGATGGAAGATAGGAGAAGAAAACTATAGGATCCAAGCAGTAATTTTAAACCAAGGACTTACAGGTGAATGATCACTCAAAGAAAATGATTATGTCCAGATAGAAAACTACATATTTAACTCTGAACAAGGCTGTTTTAAACTTTCTCCTTGAAGTAGAATAATATATGGCTGAAAAATGATTTTGAGAACTACCCCCATGGAACAGTAGAATCAATCCATACCCTTTCTGCTTCAAGTAAACATAGGGCCAGTGGATTTGGGGACTTTCCTCCAAATCTATTTCCATATTATAAAATACTTGCTATCAATATTCAAAACACAAGCCACAGTTCAGTCTGTTGTACTTAAAGAAAACACGAATTTCCTTCAGGTGATGCAAGCAGTGAAGGTAGGCTGCCCTTTTCAGTAGAGTGAGGAGCCCATGCTTCTGAGTATCCCAGGCATTAGAAAAGCTGCGTATGGCAGCACAGGATGCATTCTGCCAAACACGAATGAACCTGCCAGCCTTCACAAGCCTAGAAATATCTAACGCTATTCCTAGCAGACTTTCAGGAGCAATTAAAGTTTCTGAAGACTTTGGAAATACAGTTTTGTTGTTGTTGTTGTTGTTGTTATCTCACATGGGATATATGCAGTGGCAAAATCCTAGTCTCTTCTTCCCAGCTCCCAGGCTACCCACTCCCAAGCTAAGAGAACTTCTCTGGAGAAGGCTTACATTGCCCTCAAGCCCTTGGCCTAAGCAGCCTTTCAAGATAGTCATCAGAAGAAAAGTCAACATGAGAATAGCTAAGCTTTCTTATGTCCCCAAACCCTACCCTATCACCTGCTCCTAGAGTTTTTGTGGTAAAACTGGATAATTCTACAAGTTTTTGCCAATTCGAGTTCAACAGACTGTGTGTATAGTGACAGCTCCTGACAGGAACCTGGAAATGTCACTCTTCTTTGAGAGGTAACTTAACTTCTAGGAAATAAGACTACCGATCATGGCTATTATTTCAGTTCCTGTCATCAAGCTGGTAGCAGGAACTCCAACAGGAATTTGATTTAGCTCTCTGTTTTCAGAATGAAAACTCATATTAGCTTCATTTAAAAGAGAGATTGGGATCATCTAGCCAGTGCGACAGGCCTGATAATTAGAATAAGAAAATTCACTTATTGGGGTGCCTGGCCAGCTCAGTCAGTAGAACATGTGACTCTTGATCTTGGGGTCATGAGTTCGAACCCCATATCAGGCATAGAGCTTACTTAAGAAAAATAAAGTATTTCCCAACTAATTACCGAAAGAATCTATTCACTTAAAAAAGGAAAAGAAGAGAAAATTCACTTACTGGGTGATTACAGAATTCCAGGCAATATGCATGAGGCACCTATGATATATCCCCCTTTTTCAGATAAGGAGACAGGCTTAGGGAAGACATGTCACTCCTACAAAGTCACATGGACTGAAAACCGGAAATTCAGAACAAACATTCAGGCAGGCAAACACTGACCTACCTCCATAGATATTTGCCCCAGCAGCCCCCATTTCTACCCTCATTATCTGGAAACATCACTTCTAATTTTCTGGTACAGTCATCTTTCCTCTTCCATGTGAACAAAGTGATTCTAGTGGAGGCTGCCAGTCCCAGTTGTGCACCTTCTGAGACCCAGTGGCGGGTGTAAACCCAGTACCAGGCAGTCAGAGTGCTTCTCTGGGACTTCACTATCTTCAGCCCCTCTCTGATGGTGATGCTGTGAGGACGAGAGCCATAGCAACCAGACTGAAGAACTTGTGGAAGAAACTGGCTTACAGGAAATAAAGGAGAATCCCCCCACCCCCAGCACACTCCGAGAAACCGGGACTGGCAAAGAGGGTGCCACTGTTCCCAGTGTCTCCAAGGCCCTGGTAAAGTCCTTTTTGTGCCTAAATTTGGTCAAGTCGAGTTTCCACTATGGTTCCTATGGATTTTATTTTATTCTTTGTCTTGTTTTCATCTTATAATACAATGTTTAGCCTAGAGTAGAAAATCAAAATAAAAACATAAAAAAGAAAAAGTAGGCTAGAATACTGACTGACCCTGGCCTCCTCTTTCTTGAATGAATATTCAAGATAAAGTAATATGCTAAGTACACTAATAATTGGAGGGGAACAATTACTTCTAAATGGAAATGAAAAATTTGACTTTACAAAGGAAGGTCAGGCTTACATTCTTTTCTCTCTCTGCAAGCTTTTATACAAGATAAAGGAAGTCTTCAAGATAGGTTTCAAAAAGGCAGAGGAGGCAATTGGTAAAAAAAAAAATAAAATAAAACAAATCCAGACAGGGAACTTGTATCAGAATCTGGACACTGATTTGTGATAATCAAGTCACTGGGAGAAGAGAAGTAAGCTTTATACACTGAATAATATAATAGTTAATGTTTTTTGAATGCTTACTATATGGCCAACATAAGGTTTACAATGAAATTTTCACAATCTTATTAATCAGGATTCCAAATAGCAATTTTCTCCTGCAGTACAGCAAATTAGAAAACTGAAATAGAGCCTTTAACAAAGTGGCTTAAGGGTGACTTTCTAGTCAGTGGTGGGAAGGGGTTATCATACCATAATCAAAGTCCATGGTCCATGGATTTAACAAACTGCTTTAAAGTCTATGGTATTAGAAACTATAGGATTAGATAAAAGCTAAAAAGACAAACAAGCAAACACAAAATCTAGAAGGTGATTTAGGTAAGTGAGGTCAACATGAATTTTATTGCTTAACATCATAGGAAATAAAAAAGTAAACAATGAAGCATCAAGTGACACAATATGATAATACATTTAAGACATCATTTTCAGAATTTCTTAAACCATGGGGAAGGAAAGGTGTTTAACTTAAAGTTGACTTAAATCTGGTAGGTGTACCATTTAAAAAGAAATGGATTTGGGGGCACCTGGGTGGCTCAGTGGGTTAAAGCCTCTGCTTTTGGCTCAGGTCGTGATCCCAGGGTCCTGGGATCGAGTCCCGCATCGGGCTCTCTGCTCAGCGGGGAGTCTGCTTCCTCCTCTCTCTCTGCCTGCCTCTCTGCCTACTTGTGATCTCTGTCTGTCAAATAAATAAATTAAAAAAAAAATTTAAAGTGGAAAAGCTGGACATACGTTCCAGCACCAACAGAAAACATTAAAAAAAAAGAAAGAAATGGATTTGTACTAGTTTCTGCATGGGATCATAGTTCTGTCTCCTACAGTAATCATGAATGCACATTAGGAAAGGCTTGATTAAAGTGTGATTAACAGGCCCTATATTTGGTTGGCCAATGGAAACCTCTGTGCATACTCAAGTGTAATTTTCCAAACCCAGTCAGATGTAGAGTGGTATAGCACATGAGCTTCTCTCAGGATAACTTCATATTGGACCCTTCAAAATCCAGCAACACTATGAGTGGTCTCATTACTCTGTACTCACAGCTCATTCAACTTTCTAGTGGTTCCCAGTGACTTGAGGAGTTCTGTCTTTTCCAAGACTCAACTCAGCTTTGCTATGTTCTCTATTGCAAGTCATGGGAGGGATTTCTAAGGCAGATTATGCTGGCAAATTCTCTTCAAACCTATTTTTTCTTTATTATTCATGTTGTTGTCTCTCTTTTTGTCATTGTAGTTTCAAACTTTCTATAAAATGGAGGAGAAGGTTGATGGACATTGGACAGGCCTTTTCATTAAATATACTTTTTGTTCTAAATCCCCCATCTAAAGTTTCCAGACTTACGGGTGCCTGAGTGGCTCTGTTGGTTAAGCATCTGACTCTTGGTTTCTTCTCAGGTCATGATCTCAGGGTTATGAGATTGAGCCCCACATTGGACTCCACTCAGCAGGGAGTCTGTGATTATTCAATGTTGCTGAGCAGAGTCAGACTTTATTAATTTAGGTGAAAAACAAGAATATGCATGAGGGAAAATCAAGTTGGTCAATTGCTTGCATTGTTTTCCATTCCCTCAGCAGTTGTTACCATTTCATTCACTTAAAAAGCAAAATGAATCACATGATTTTTACTGGTTCTCGGAATGTCTCCTCTATTTTTTGAATATAAGGCAATCTGTTATTATTCTTAATGTTAGTGGTTTAGAGCTGTGGCTAAGTAATTGTCTCCAGGTTACAGAGAGTCTGTCAAAGTCCTAAGGGTATTCAAGTCTTTTGCCTCCCAAAACATTTACTTGACAATACAAAGATAAAACTTTAACAAGTGTCTACATTATATCAAAGTGGCAGATTGATTCAGCTGGGGAAAAAGCATATGCACATTTACGGCGCTGTATAGTTGAACATATTAACTGACATTTTTCTAATACTTTCATTTTGACTTGGATGATGTTGAGGATATAGCTGAAGTGTGACAAAGACTAAGTTAGTAATTGAAATTCAGAGTAGTGGTGCCTGGGTGGCTCATTTGGTTAAGCACCTGACTCTTGGTTTCCACTCAGGTCATGATCTCAGGGTCCTGAGACTGAGCTGCGCTTCGGGCTCTGAGTTCAGTGTGGAGTCTGCTTCTTCCTCTCCCTCTACTCTTCCTCCTGTGCTCTCCTTCTTTCTCTCATAAATGAATAAAATCTTAAAAAAAATCAGAGTAGCCAATTTCGAAAAACATTCATTATGTTGATAATCCACACGTAATGTGCTTTTTGACACACACTTAACAAAACCTGTTTCCTCTAATTCATGGCTGTCTTTTTAATGATCATCACAATCAAGCATTTCCTCTGCCTGAGATACAGCAGAGCGTGAAATGCCACTAAGTTCTTAAGATGTAATACTTTGAGCAATGCACAGAGAACAATGAGATTCTTCATTTGGTGTCATGCTGACAGCTTGGCTCTCTTTGGTTTTATGTAAATCTAAACCAGAGACAGTGTGTGTAGTGTAGTGAAAAAAGACCAGGCTTGGGAGGTCTTGTCACAGCTCTGTTACCAACTTAGTGGAAGAACGTGGAGAATAATCACTTAGCCCCCTTTCAGCCTCTTCTGCCTTGCCATTTTCAGAAGGGAGAGAAGGTGGAAGGGAAGGAAGTTGGAAAAGAAGCTCAAAAAGAAAGGAAGGCAGGGAAGGCAGAGAGTCAGGAAAAATTTAAAGGGGAGGGAAGGGAATAATAAAATAATAAAGGGAAGAAGAAAGAAAAGAAGAAATAAGACAAGTATAGTTACCTGAATTATGGCCTCCAAAGATACCAAGATCAAATCCCTGGAACCTACACATGTTACTTTATACAACAGAATAGGTTTTTTTAAAAAGATTTTATTTATTTATTTGACAGAGATCACAAGTAGGCAGAGAGGCAGGCAGAGAGAGAGGAGGAAGCAGGCTCCCCGCTGAGCAGAGAGCCCGATGCGGGGCTCGATCCCAAGACCCTGGGATCATGACCTGAGCCGAAAGCAGAGGCTTTTTTTTTTTTTTTTTGTCAGAGAGAGAGAGAGATCGAGCACAGGCAGACAGAATGGTAGGCAGAGGCAGAGGGAGAAGCAGGCTCCCTGCCGAGCAAGGAGCCCGATGTGGGACTCGATCCCAGGACGCTGGGATCATGACCTGAGCCGAAGGCAGCCACCTAACCAACTGAGCCACCCAGGTGTCCCCCGAAAGCAGAGGCTTTAACCCACTGAGCCACCCAGGCGCCCCACAACAGAATAGATTTTGAAGATGTGATTAAATTTAGAATCTTGAGATGAGAAGATTATTTTGAATTATCCAGACAGGGTCAAATGTAGTGGCAAATGTTCTTCTTGAGGGAGGCAGAGGGACGTTTTACACAGAAGAGTAAGCAGTGTGACCACAAAGGCAGAGATTGGAGTAATGACCAAGGAATTCCAACAGCTACCAGAAGCTAGAAGAAACAAGGAACAGTTTTCCTCTAGAGCCTTTGGAGAGGTTATGACTCCATGGACACCTTAATTTTGGCCTAGGGATGCTGATTTTGGACTTGTGGCCTCCAGAACTGTGAGAAGATAAATTTCTGTTGATTTAAGCTACAGAGTTTGTGGTATTTGTTATAGTAGCCATAGAAAGCTAATACAAGAAATTGGGCAAAAATACAAGTAAGTTTTAGTATTATTATGTATTATTAGTTTACTAGGGCTACCATAATAAAATAACATGGTCTGGTTGGCTTGAACAACAAAAACTTATTTTGTCATAGTTCTGGAGGCCAGAAGTCCAAAGATCAAGGTGTTAATAGATTTGGTTTCTCCTGAGGCTTTTCTCCAAAGCTTGCAAATGACCGCCTTCTCCCTGTGTCCTCATGTGATCACTCCTTGGTGCGCATGAATCCCTGGCATCTCTTTGTGTCCAAATTCCCTCTTTTTATAAGGACACCAGTCACATTGGATTAGGGCTTCAGCATATAAATTTTGCAGGACACAATTCATCCCATAACAACATGTAAAAGTCATATATATTTTCTGCTTCACTCAACATCTTCACTGAAACAAAAACAAGATATGTTCAGTCTCTTCATTTGTTCAGCAAGTGTTTGCTAAGCACCTATTGTGTATCTAGCGGCATGCTTTTGGTGCTGGGAATAATGTGATAAATGTGACATCACATTTCCTCTCAAAGTTTTCAGAGTATAGTCAGAGTAACAGGTAAAACGATCATCATAATTAAGTGATAATGTTCTAAGTACAGTTAAAGATTAGAAAGAAAAGAAATCAATTGTATCTGAAGTTTGACAGCAGTAAGGAATAAACACTACTGATAAGAGAATTATTGAACTGGATCAGGAAGAGGAGTAAGATTTCATCCATGGAAGAACTGAAGAATGGTGATTCTTTGAGAAAGAACATGTGCAAAATATGGAAGAGAGGAACATGTAGAACTTTAGGTAGTTCAGTAGAAGTCAGATCCTTGGATTCAAAAGAAAATGTGCAATGCGATGAGGCGGAAATCTGCTCGTAAATGGGCTATTATGCCATCCTAGACATTTGAGTTTTATTCCAAGCAATGATGGGAAAGTGCAAATATTAAGCAAAGAAGTGATATGATTAGATTTTTATCTTAGCAAGAAAGTATGGAGGATGAAATAGTGTGGAGAAGAAATGAAACAAGGTGGACACAGTAAGAAAGTGCAGAGGCCAAAGGAGAAATAGGGCCTGCATTAGAGAAAGATCAGCATGACTGAGGGAAGAGTAGGGATATGAGGGATAGAAAAAAAGAAAATTGACTGAATTTAGAATCTGATACAAAATAGAGAGAAGGAGGTAAATAGAATACTCTCAACTAGAATAAAGGATATTGTTTTATAGTGGATTATTGATGGAACAAATGAACTCAGGTTGGACACGTGTTTAAGGCACTTAATAGAATATCCAGGTAGACATGTTTACCTTAGCAGTAAGATTGATGGATCAAGGAGCCAGGAGCCGTATCTGTGGTAGAGATTTAGATTTAGATATATCAAGTTATAACTGTCTATTAATACCATCATTGTAAACAATGTCACTGAATGAGAAGTTATAGAGTAAAAATGAGTAGAGGGTTGTCCCAGGAAGTCTATGGAAATCAACTCTTCTGTTATGAACAGTGACATATTAGGGCACATAGGTGGCTCAGTCAGTTAAGTGTCTGCCTTTAGCCCAGGTCATGATCCTCTGGAGTCCTGGGATTGAGCCCCGCCCCGGGCTTCCTGCTCAGCAGGGAGCCTGCTTCTACCTCTCTCTCTGCCCCTCCCCATAACTCATACTCTCTTGCACATGCTCTCTCGCTCTCTCAAATACATAAAGTCTAAAAAAATTCATAAACAGCAAAAAATCAACAGTGATTACAAAAGCTGGAAAAGAACTAGAATAAAATGGCACCTAGGAAGGGAATGGACTCTGGTGTCAAATACAGAGTAAGGTTAGGAAATATGACAACTGTGTCCACTGCACTGAGAATTAGGAGATCACTGATAATATTGATAAGACTGCAAGAGCAGTATCAATGAAGGGATGAAGGGAAAAATAATTACAGTGAGAATAAAGAAAACGGTAAACGAAAGATTCATTTTTACATCTTTTAAAGGTTTTTATTATGCTAATAATAAACTAATCTACAGGGGTTCCAGGACGGCTCAATTAAGCATCTGACTCAATTTAGGATTAGGTCATGATCTCAGGGTCGTGAGATGGAGCTCCGCATCTGACTCCATGCTGGGTGTGGAGCCTGCTTAAGATTCTCTCTCTCTTCCTCTCCCTCTGCCCTTTGCACTACTTGTTCATGGCCTCTCTGTCTCTCTCTCAAATAAATAAGTAAATCTTTAAAAAAATTAACCCCCCCAAAATTAAACCCCAACTAATCTATAGACCATATTTTATAAAATATGCATTGCATCACAATTATATACAACGCAAACTTAAAAGTCTCTCTTTGTGCAACTGTGTATATTTCTGTCCTCACATGCAACCATTGTCAATAAGTTGATGCATAACCTTCTGTTTTATTTCATGTGAATATATGCATTAAGCATGACATATTTTTAAAGCAGTATCTAAAATCTATAAAAAAGATTGACAGAGTTTTCCTTATTAAAGCAAACATTTGTATGACAAAATAATTCGTGAATTTTGAAGATAAAAGACTAGGAAGCAATATTTTTATTATATTCAACAGACAGGAATGGATATCCAGAATATACAATAAATACTTACAAATCAAGTGGAAAAGACAAACAATCCAACAGAAAAATGGCAAAGGTTATAAACATGAAACTCACAGAGAAGCAAATATAAATGATGAGTTGCCATATGAAATATATTCAACCTCATTGATTATCAGGGAGATTCAAAATAAACCAATAACATAATAGCTCGTTATCATGTATTGCTGAAGCTGGAAGGAAAAAGGCACTCACACACTGTTATGAGAGTGTGATTGGAATATTGTTAAAGGGCAATTTTTGCAATATCAATCAAAATGTTAAATACATGTAGTTTTGGCACAGCAATTATCCTTATCTTTCTAAAAATACACAGTATACAGATATATAAGTACTATGATGATCACTGCTGTATTTTTTGATATGGCAAAGAAGAAAAAGAAAAGAGAATCTAGATGTCCATCGAAAATGGAGTGGGTGAATAAATCACTATATATGTTTTCACATTCACAAAAGTGTAGATGGTGCTTTCTTATCATGGTCAAATTATATCTCTCAGTTGAATAGGTAACAGTTGAGAACTGTTACTGATTATAACAGAAGGATCAGTAGGAGAGGAAAAGTTCACAGATGTAATTCTTGAAGAGGAAAATAGATTGCAGTAAGATAAGGGAAAACTCCGATGCCTCATATGGCCAAAGAGGAGCCCAGGGAGTATAAAAGTGTGTGGGGCCATTCCTTATTGATTAATGTGAAGAAAATGTGTGGTATAATTTAGAGAAGGAGAAAGTTTCCATATAATAGCACTAGCATTATTGTTCAAAAAGGTGTAAATAAAATTACATTTGTAGAAGGGATAAAATTTCTATGAGGAATGCATTTGTGCATTTGATTTTGAATAATTAAGAAGGGTAGCTGCAGATTGAAAGTGTAAGTCTCCACCTTTACCCTCCCTGCCCCCACTTAACACCAGTGATACCCCTTCAGTATTCCCATCCTCCAGTCAAGGAGTCACAGACACTAAGACCTAAAAGTGTGAAGTCCTCCTCTTGGCAAAGCTGGGAATAATTATAGCCAGGAGAGGATCACTGAAACTTAGCAGCTACTTGAATTCATAACCTACCTACCTTCCTTCCTTCCTTCCTTCCTCTCTTTCTCTTTTTCTTTCTTCCTTTTTCCTTTCTTTTTAGAGAGAGAAAATGCATAGGTGGGGCTGGGGCAGGAGAGAAAGAGAAAGAATCTTTTTTTCTTAAAGATTTTATTTTGTTTTAGAGAGTGTGCAACCAGGGGAAGGGCAGAGGGAGAGGAGAAGCAGATTCCCTGCTGATCTGGGACCCCACGATCCTGAGATCATGACCTGAGTCAAGACGGAGAATTGAATGTTTAACTGATTGAGCTGCCTAGGCACCTGAGAGAGATAATCTTAAGCAGGCTCCACACTCAGGGAAAAGCCTGACTTGGGTCTCAATCTCAAGACCCCGAGATCATGACCTGAGCCAAAATTAAAAGTTGGACACTTTAGCCTACTGAGCCACCCAGGTGCCCAAGGTGATAACCTTTCCAACACCCATGGCATGACTTGGGGGAATGGAGGAAATAAGCAATGAGACTTTCTTCTGTTGCAAGAGTGAGGCATCCAGGGTAAGGGGCAAAGAATGAGGACAATGTGTAGAAAAAATTTTTTGGAAGAATAGAGTTCTGAGAGGTAGAGGAAGAAAGGGAGAGAGTTAAGGAAGGAGGAAGCATCCAGATATTCTCTTAGAAAACCAGTGTCTGTAGCAATTAACTAAATAATTCAGTTATGGATTGCTTTTCATTGGAATATCTTGTGCATATGAGGTCTAAGACAGTTGAGTAAAGTGGTATTATGTACAAATAGGAGTTCCTCTCATCTATTATTGCTTAAATAACATTAGTGTAGAATAAAATTTTGGAGGAAGATCAATCTTCACAAGACAGCCCAGCAGGAAAATAGGAATCTGATCACACAAACTAACCATTCTAATGTTTTAGTGTGTATCAGTGCTTGTTTCAATACAGCTCTACCCTAGGCAACTAGTGGGAAAAAAGGTACAGTAAATCTAAAGTAACAAGAAGAAAGGAAGTCATAAGAGCAGAGATCAATAGAAAATAGAAAAAAACCAATTTTAAAAAACCTAACTTTTTGAATAGGCCAACAAAATTAATAACCATTTATCCAGAATAATAAGAATAAAAGAAATAAAACATGAACCAACAATATCAAGAATGAAAACAATATCAGCACTATTGATTCCACTGGTATAAAATTGATGAGGGAATACTATTAACTCTATGTCCATAAATTCATTAAATTAGATGAGATAGACCAATTCCCTGAAAGACACAAAATACCAAAATCACTCAAGGAGAAATAGATAACCTAAATACCCCCAAATATATATTTTAAAATTGAATATGTAGCTAAAATCCTTCCAAGAAAGAAAACTGCAGTCCCAAGTGGTTTCACTATAGAATAATTACCAAAGTTTAAGAAAGAAATAAGACATTCTACACAACCTCTGCCAGAAAACAGAAGAGGACACTTGCCAACTCATTTTCTAAAGCCACCATTACCTTAGTACCCAAACGAAATAGGAATTAAAATCAAATGCAACTACATGGCAATTTCTCTAATTAATACAGATGCAAAAATCCATAAGAAGATAACAGTAAGTCAAATCCAACAACATATAAAATGAAAATGCATCACAACCAAGTGGGGTTCATCACACAAATTCAAGGCCATTTCAACATACATGAACCAATTAATATAATTCAGCATACTAGCGTACCAAATAAAAAATATCATATTGATAGACGCAAAAAATCATTTGACAAATTTCACACTCATTCATGATTAAAAAACACTCAAAAACCACTAACAGGAGGAAGTTTCTTTAGCCTAAATGAGGGTATCTACAAAAAAAAAAGAAAAAAAAACACAAAACAAAACAAAACCCTGCAACTTATACTATGCTAAAAGGCATAAGATTGAATGTTTTTACCTTAAGATCAAGAATAAGGCAAGGTTGCCTTCTCTGACCACTACTATTCAACACTTTATTAGAAGTGCTATCTATATTAGTAAGGCAAGACAAAGAAATACAAGACATATAGATTGGGAAGGAAGTAATAAAACTTTTTTTTTCTCAAATAACACGATTGTCTATGTAGAAAATTAAAAAAAAAAAATCTACTACAAAACTCCTAGAACTAATAAGTGAGTATAATAAGGCCACATGATACAAGGTTGATATACAAAGGTAAATTGTATTTCTATATGCCAGCAAAGAATAATTAGAATTTAAAATTTTTTAAATGATAATACCATTTACAGTTGCACCTCCAAAATGAAGCACTGGGGCATAAATCTAACAAAATATGTGCTGGATCTGTATGTGGATAACTATAAAATGCTGACAAAAGGATCAAAGCAATTCTAAATAAGTAGAAAGCTACATCGTGTTCATGCATTGGAAGACTCAATACTGTTAAAAAAATCAATTATTGGGGCACCTGGGTGGCTCAGTGGGTTAAGCCTCTGCCTTCAGCTCAGGTCATGATCTCAGGGTCCTGGGGTTGAGGCCCGCATTGGGCTCTCTGCTCAGCAGGGAGCCTGCTTCCCTTCCTCTCTCTGCCTGCCTCTCTGCCTACTTGTGATCTCTCTCTCTCTCTCTGTAAAAAAAAAAAAAAAAAATCAATTATCTTTAGTTCAACATGTAAAATCAACACAATTCTAACCAAATCACAGCAAGATGGTTTCTAGATATTGACAACCTGTTTCAAAATATATGTGGTAAGAAAAATGTACTAGAATAACCCAAAAGAATAACCCTGAAAAAAGGAAGAACAAAGTCAGATGAGTCACATTACCTAATTTTAGGAATTTATTATAATGCTACAGTAATCAAGACAGTGTGATATCAGTGAAATAATAGACACATAGATTAACAGAAGAAAAACAAGAGCTCAGAAATAGACCCACACAAATAGTCAACAGATTTTTGACCACAGTGTGAGGATAATTCAATAGAAGAAGGCAAGTCTTTTCAACTAATGGTGCATGCCCAATTAGCGTCCGTATGTAAAAATAAATAAATAAATAAACTTTGAAATATACCTTGTACTTATCCAAAGTTTAAGTGAGAAGGAATCCTATTTATAAGCATATATATGTAATTCTACTAATAATTTATACTGACATAAGAAACAAATGATTGAATGAATGAATGAGTAAATATGGGGAAGGTAGACAAATTTTCTTACAGAATAGTTCCAAATAATGTATCTAAATACTTTCCAGGAAGTGGATCTAAATTCTCCCTACCCCCCTTAAGTATGGACTAGTCTTAATGAATTGATTTCTGAAGAAAAGAGTGTGAATGGGAGGTGGAGTAAATTTTCAGTGGAGAAGCTTGGCCAGTGTTGGTTTCTTAGTTTTGACAAATATACCATGGTTTGTAAGATGTTAACAACAGGAGAAATTAGGTGTTGGGATATACAGAAACTCTGTAGTAAATCTAAAATTGTTCCAAAATAAGATTTGACTTAAAAAATTCTTACTTCCAAACTTAAATAAAAATAGTCCCTAAGATTCCTGAACACACACACACACACACACACACACACACACAGAGAGAGAGAGAGAGAGAGAGAGAGAGAGAGATTGATTGCTGGGTCTCAGGAGGCTGCCCCCATAATTTTTCGACAGGGGTATTTTTCCTAATGATTCTCACCTGCCTCATCTGGCCGTGAAAGCAGAGGAGCTCACCACACAGATTTTTGGCCTCCTGTCTCTGTATTCACTGAGATTCATACAGGAAGCCAAGAAATAATGGTTTGGGCCAATAGCGAGGTTCACCCTACTGCTGGACCTGGTGTTATACATCTGCCCCCTGTTTTACATGCAAAGTAATTAAACTCTATACAAAATCCTGGTATGCCAGAGCTCTTGAGAACCGAACTTTCTTGCCATCTGTACATTCTGAAAGGCAGATTGTGCTTGGAAAGGCATTTATCAATCAGCAAATTCGGCGATTTCAAATTCTCCACTGAGCAAACATCACGGCTCATTTTGCAGGCTTGGAAGACAGCTCATGTTTCCAGGAGCCGGCTCAGAAATACTTTGGGAAATGTTTTTACATTCTGTCCTGCCAAATCCCCCAATAGACAAGTATGCTCACTTCTTACTCACTGCCAGCCTGTGTTCCAAAGCCGGGACCAGGAGACAGACTGTTTGCAGCCTCCAAAGGAAGGAAGGTTCAACTACTAGAGACAAATGCTTGGGTAGATAAGCCTTATGACCTAAACTGGCTTGGGCACCCACATCTATTGAGTTCTTTCTGTACGTACACAGCAAGAGCTGCCAAGAAGTTCGACGTGGGTGAGAGTTGAATAGGGCCCCAAACTTCACTTTCAGGTGATTATAAATGCCAGCTTCAGATCCAATTCTAGCATGTCTCCATTTACTAATTACCTGTTTTTCAAGTGTCCATAAAGTGGTCCGTGCAACTTGGAAGGGACACCTGATAATTACATTTTTAAACAGGTATCCTAGATGATCCTGAAGCACCCAAAGATGTCAAAACTACTACCTCAAGCTGTGCATATATCAGAGTGGATGCCTGCTTTAGCTGCCTCCCATTTGGTCTTTGGGAGCTGGAAGAAATCAGGAAAGAACTGATGGAAGGATGCCCAGGAAAGAGAACATTTGAGGCAGATTGGATGTGCATTACACATTTTATTAAGCTTCTTTTTATAAAACATAACAATTATCTGGGGAGATTATTTTTAATACACACGTATGGAACATACCCCAGACATGCTGAATCTTCACGCTTGCTGTGGGAGAGTCATATCTGTTTTTCAAAAGCCCTGTGGTCAGTTCTAAAGCACAGCCATGTTTGTGAATTGTAGATACTAAGCTAGCCAAAAACCACTCTGTGTTTCTCCTGCTCCAGTTTTAAAGCTTCCAGCAACAGAAAAGTATTGTGCATCTCTGTACCTAGAGTTGTTGTTCATTAGCACTGGTTTCTCAGTTAAGTCATTTAATATATCACAACTTCAGTTTTCTTAGGAGAAGTCACTTTAAACATAAAGTAATACAGATAGCCTGATAAAATGTTACCTCAAGTGCTGTCATCCAAGTAGTGACAAGTCTTTGTTACAGGTGTGGCAGGAGACAATTTTTTTTTATAATAACCAAGATTTTGCCCTGTTCCTTTTTTTTCTTTTCTTTTTCTTTTTCTTTTTCTTATTTTTTTTTCTTTAATAATCTGGAATCCTTCACCCACTGGATCATTGGTGTTATTTAAGTCAGAGGATGGCTAACCCAACTGAGAATAAAAAATGTCAAGTGAGCTTCTGAGTAAATTTTTTTTTTAATTTTATTTATTTGACAGAGAGAGACATAGTGAGAGAGGGAACACAAGCAGGGGGAGTGGAAGAGGGAGAAGCAGGCTTCCCGCTGAGCAGAGCGCCAGATTTGGGGCTCGATCCCAGGACCCTGGGATCATGACCTGAGCCAAAGGCAGATGCTTAAAGACTAAGCCACCCAGGTGCCCCTGAGTAATTTTTTTTAAAGATTTTATTTATTTATTGGACAGTGAGAACACAAGCAGGGAGAGTGGCAGGCAGAGGGGAGGGAGAAGCAGGGAGCCCCGATGTGGTGCTCCATCTCAGGTCCCTGAGATCATGACCTGAGCTCAAGGCAGATGCTTAATCGACCAAGCCACCCAGGTGCCCCTCTGAGTAAATTTTTTAAACTGACAGAACACAAATGACTTAGGAAAGCCTGAAACTGCACTAAACTCAGCATTGATAGAAACAGACCTACAATTTATGCTATATGTATTCTACTCAAAAGGTTCTGTAAGGATGTGAGAAATGTTTCCTGCCCTGTCCTATTAAAGAGCCCATGCATTTACTGTAGGGAAAGAAGTGATCAAGGAAGTCAAATTATGGATTAAATATCTCTGGCCCATCTCCTAGGGTTTGTTGTTTGATAGAAATTCAGATAGCTCTAGTGGGACCCAAACACAAAGGGGTAACGAAATGCCCTTGGAGACGTCCCAATGCTACTTTGGCATCTGAGTTTAGAGTAGCAAGTTGTGAGTGTATTTCCTCAGTATAGTAAGTGGAGGGGCATCTGAAAGTGGCTTGCACCCTTCAAAAAGACTTTACAAATGGCTAAAAGTGTGCTGGAGATTTAGAGAACTTCAAAACAAGGGAAAATGAGGACACATATTGATCTGCAGTGAACTCAGCACTGTAAAGCAGAGGGGCATGAACGTTTGAACCTCAAGGGCAGTGGGTAGATGTCAGCCAATAATACCACTTAAAATTATTCATTTCAGCCAAAGCCAGTTTTTAGTTGGCTCCAGTGTGTTACATATATCCCCAAGTACCAGCTTATTTATAAATTTCCCTGGAACATACATCATCTCCAGGGCAAATAGAAGGAAAGGGGAAACAGGAAATTCCTAACTAAGGAGAGTGCTAGAGAGTGCTACCCTAAAAGAGGTTGAGTTTCGAACTAGAATTTACCTTCAATTTGAACAATTGAATTTTTCACTACTGAGCTGAAGTAAAACCTCAAGGTCTAATTTAAATTCAGTTATAGAGGCAAAAAGATTGTGATGTATTTGCCCCTTTGTAATTGGTGACTATAGTCAATAAATATTTCTCTACTTAGGACAATTTTGCTTTCCTGATTAAAGAAAAAATTATTTACTTTTTACCAGATGCCTCAACTCTTTGATGAGTATGTTAATTAAGTTTCTGTCCAGAATTTAGTATACCCAAGTAGTGACTATTTTATGCAAGACAGCTCATATAGTATCCATAAATTCTTTGTAACTCCTCTTTTTGTTTCCTATGTGATTTAAATGCAGAGGTATAAAACAATAATAATACATCTATGTTAATATATACACAATGTATAAAGGTATAATTTGTAACAATAATAACATAAAGTTGGGAAGAGTTGTACAATAGAAGAGTCTGTGTGTGCTACTGAAGCTAAATTGGTATTAATTCAAACAAGATGGGACGCCTGGGTGGCTCAGTCGGTTAAGTGGCCGCCTTCAGTTCAGGTCATGATCCCAGAGTCCTGGGATCGAGTCCCACATCGGGCTCCTTTTTCCGCAGGGAGCCTGCTTCTCCCTCTGCCTCTGCCTGCCACTTTGCCTGCTTGTGCTCTCACTCTCTCTCTCTGACAAATAAATAAATAAAATCTTTAAAAAAAATTTCAAACAAGATGGCTATACATTTAGTATGTTAATTGTAGTTTTCATGGTAACCATTAAAATACTTTATAAATATATACAAAAAGAAATGAGAAAAGAACCAAAGTGGTATACTTTGTATATCGCTGGTGAGAATGTAAAATAGTTCTGCAATGCGGAAAACAGTCCTTCAGGGACGCCTGGGTGGCTCAGCTGGTTGAGCAGCTGCCTTCGGCTCAGGTCATGATCCCAGTGTCCTGAGATCGAGTCCCACATTGGGCTCCTTTCTCGGCAGGGAGCCTGCTTCTCCTTCTGCCTCTGCCTGCCACTCTGCCTGCCTGTGTTCTCTCTCTCTGACAAATAAATAAATAAAATCTTTAAAAAAAAATGAAGAATTACCTAACAATTCCACTCCTAGGTATTTGTATACTTAAGTGAATTCAAAGCAAGTACTCAAATACACGTATTTCCATGTTCATAGCAGCACTAGTCACAATAACCAAATATGTATACAGCTCAAATGTGTTTCTGTGGATGTATGGAGTAACGTAGGTACATACAGTGGAAACTTACTCAGCCATAAAAAAGTGTTGGTACAATTCATGCTGCAGCACAGGTGAACCTCAGAAACATTATGCTCAATGAAAGAAGCCAGATACAAAAGGTCACATTTATTGTAGAGTTCTGTTTACATGAAAAATTCAGAATAACCATATCCATAGAGATAGAAAGCTGATGGGTGGTTGCCAGGGGCTGGTGAGTGAGGGGAATGTTAGGTACTTGCTGAATGGCTACAGAGTTTCCTTTTGGATGATGAAAAGGTCCTGAAACTTGATGAAGATGGTGGTTGCACAACATTGCGAATATATTAAATATCACTTAATTGTTTATTTTAAAATGTTTCATTTTAAGGCATGCAAATCTCACCCCAGTGAAAATGAAAAATCCTTGGAATCTCACAGTAGCCCCCACATAGGGGGCTACAACTAGCACAGTCATAATTCTTGATGTGCAGAGATGGAACTTGTGCTACCCATTAAAGTACCAAGTTTTACTGTCTCTTTTCCAATTTACAGAGCAAAGGACACATCTGTTTGAACATTTACAGAAAACTCAGCAATCTCCAGATTTTTCTCGGTATTTTGAGGGAGGAAGTTCTGGATTTTCATCTTCACCATCTGTTTCCTCTGGGCACCATATACTCTGGTTGGTGGGGTATTTTGTATTGTCATGTTAGGGTTTGTGTTTGGCCCACAGCCACTTTCTGCCTCTGCTTTTGTCATCAGTCCCATCTGCTGATGTCCAGTCTCTGATGCCACAACTGCAAGAGATCTATGTCATCCTCCTCATCTAAAACACTGAACCCCTTCAAATCTGCTGAGCCTTCCTCAAACTATTCCTTTCATGGACTCTGGGAAGCACTGGATGTTCAGACTCTGCCTTGTCCCTAGACAGCCAACTGTACTGCGAGAAATTTGGGGACCCAAACAACCTTGGACAGTCAGAGTTTCTCTACAATTACACCTTCCCTGTGGCCGCTTCTACTGGGAGGCTGCAGATGGTGGCATGTTGGGCTCTTGGAGTTCCAGATGGAGAGTGGGGAGTGAGTGATGTCTGTGATCCTGTCTCAGCGTAAGTCGGGAGCTCTACTTGGCAGCATCCCTTTTCCTGGGACCTTCATCAATTACTCTTTCTCTGTTCTCCCAGTTCTCTCTTCTTTTCAACTGAGCTGCATTCCCAGGAGTAGGGAAGACCAACTGTTGCATCACTGTTGTTTTTTCAGACCTATTGCTCATTGCTTTAGGTCTCACCTCCTAGTATTCAAAGCAGAGCTTCTGTGACTCAATAAACATTTTTTCAAGCAGGTCCACTCTTACCGTCAAAAGCTTTGGGTATCAAGAATATTACGTTAGAGGGCGCCTGGGTGGCTCAGTGGGTTAAGCCGCTGCCTTCGGCTCAGGTCATGATCCCAGGGTCCTGGGATGGAGTCCCGCATCGGGCTCTCTGCTTAGCAGGGAGCCTGCTTCTCCCCTCCCCTCTCTGCCTGACTCTCTGCCTACTTGTGTAATCTCTGTCTGTCAAATAAATAAATAAAATCTTTAAAAAAAAAAGAATATTACGTTAGAGTTCTGAAAGTCTTTAGAAATGCAGCTAACTTTTTGTTTTATGCAAAAATGCTGTCTTTGTTGAATTTTGATTTCAGGTTAAGGTGGGCTAAGTTATTTAAATGAACTCTTCCACTAAAAATAACTCAAAACATAGGATAAAATTTATAAAACATCACTTTAAAAATGCTAAAGAACAAGTAACATGATGAAAAAATTCTAAGCCAAGGTTTTACTGTAAAGTGAGCACCCAGGGAGCTTAGTCCTGCCTCACTGCCTTCTCAACCCTGAGAGATTTTGTACTTCTTTCATTTGAGGAATTAGATTCTCTGGCTTAAGTTGAGGGAAAGAGGAAAGAGAGTTGGGTACAAAAGTCAGGACTCAAGGTCTGCCTAGGAAGGGAAGTCTGTGATGCAAAAGGGCTACATTCTTAGTTTTAGAGAAAAACCAGAACTAAACTTATTCCCAGAGGATGCAGGAAAATTGTCATGGTGCCGAGCAAAATGGGAGAAAAAAGAGAAAGAAAAACAATCAATTACACATGGCCGTAAACAGCCCTACAATAGATATGCTAAGGCAAAAAAGCATTACGAGAGATAGAGTTAGTTCATAAAGACAAAGGATTCATTTCCTCAGGAAGATTAAATAATACCATGGCCTCAACACACACACAAACACACACACAGTGGCAAAATATCCAAAATTACAATGACTGGCGGATAAGCCCCACAGTCATTGTGGGAGATTTTAACATACACATCTTTTGGTAGTAATCACACAAAAAAAATCAGTCAGGATATTGAACACCATGAACAAATATGGCCTAACAGTTATGTGTGTTTGTGTGTTTGTAAATCACTTCACCCCACAACTGCACGGTAGACATTATTTTCATTATCACAGAATATTTACAAATACTGACCATGAGTCTCTGTACTTAATTGTTACAGTAACAAAAAGGAAGGAAGTGATTACCATAATAGGATGTTTTGTGCTGGTCTCAGCCTATCAATAGTGATGCTGATGTAGTTTTTGAAAGTCGGTGAGATTTGGTGGGGTGAGGTCAGGAGCCTAATAAGGCCAAGAAAGAATTCTTGAGAAGTCTTTGGTGCAAAAAGGTGCTTTTATTAAAGGGCTGGGACAGGACCCAGGGACAGAAAGAGCTGCTGCCCCCGGGGTTGTGAGGGGTGACTGAATCTGTACTTGAGAATTGGAGGAGGTAAGGAAGGGCCAGGTTTTCAAAAGAACGTTCATATGCTAAAGAGGACCTGTAGAATTCTGGAGGTCTTGCCGTTGTCAAGTTAAGGTTGTTTTTCCATTTAGTAAGTCATTAACATTAAGACACTTGGGAGCAGTATACTCCACCTGCCTCAAGTATTTGTCCAGGGGCTGCAGATTATAAGGACATTTAATTTATGTACATTTCCTTCCGGAAGTTAGGTTATTGATAAGAATGCTTTTTTCTTTTTTTTTTTTTTTTAAGATTTTATTCATCCATTTGACAGAGAGAGAGACCACAAGTAGGCAGAGAGAGAAGGAGAAGGAGGCTCCCCGCTGAGCAGAGAGCCAGATAAGGGGGGGATCCCAGGACCTTGAGATCACCACCCAAGCTGAAGGCAGAGGCTTAACCCACTGAGCCACCCAGGCTCCAAAGAATGCTTTTTTCCTGTGAATCACTAAACACCTGTAAACTGAGGGAGACTGGGGTCTTGCAGGACTGTGATCTCTATCAGTTAACCATTTGTTTTCCCTTCCCTTAGCTTTCAGGCAGCCAGGAGTGGCTGAGGAATGTCACACAGATCCCACCTGGGATTCCTGGGGCGGGGGTGGGGGGGGGGGGGGGGGGGTGGGCGGCTGTGGGGTGTCAGCTTGTGCTTTGTCCTCAGCTAGCCTTCTGTTCCCTCATCAATGCTGTAAGCTAGGAACGCATGGGTTCTCCCACCTGGGCATGTACCACTTGTGAGTCCCCAGAAACACTTCCTCAGTGCGTAGTTGGACCAGCACTTGTGGTTCTTAACTCTGATTGCAAGATGCATCTCAGCAACCATCATCAGGAACTTTGTAAAAATACGGTTTATTCCTCACATGTTGTAGAGCGTACACAGTGAGGCCATACCCTGAGGTTGCAGGGTGGATAAGGGATTGCAGGCCTGAGGTTCTGCCTGAACTGGGCTGAGAATGGGATGCCTAGGTTTCTACAGGTACACTCTTTATTGGTACACCCCTTGTAAGGGCCTATTTAGCCAAAACAGCTCCATTTCGGTTGGATAGCCATTGTGTTGTTTATGCAGTAAAACTTAAACTGACCCTGCCCACCCCCCAGGGGACTTACTTAAAAACAAGTCCTGGAAACCAGTCCCAGGTAACAAAGCCCAAATACAAGGGTGGGTCAGGCCAGGTGGAGGTATCCAATCAGTGGGAGTGCATACTGTCTCCCTAGCTACCAAGGAGTGTGGGATCTGCCTTTTGGGTGCCTTTTGGGCACCAATTCTGACCAAGGTGATAGGCTAGTTCAAATATCTACTAGGGTAAATTGTAATTCAATTGGCTACCCGAGTGTGACCTAGCATGACTGTGCAGCTTTCTCTGTGTGTTACAATCTCATTGACCACCTGTGTGTGGCCAGGTCCAACCACATGGCCTTTGCTCTATAAAAGTTAGTCTATAAGGCAGGGAGGGGTCACCCTCTCTGTAAGAGGCGGCCCTGACCAGTCAGTTTGATTCTGGATGCTTGGTGAGAAATTAAGCTTTGCTTGACCTTTGCTTTGTATCAGTCTCGCTCCTTTGATCACGGACCTATCATTGGCGGACCTTATACCCCCTTTTTAAAAATTAACATACAATGTATTATTTGTTTCAGGGGTACAAATCTGTGATTCAGCAGTCTAACACAACACATAGCGCTCACCGTAGCTCATACCCTCCCCAATGTCCATCCCCTAGCCACCCTATCCTCCACCCCTCTCCCCTCCAGCCACCCTCAGTTTGTTTCCTGAGATTAAGAGTCTCTTATCGTTTGTCTCCCTCTCTGGTTTTGTCTTGTTTCATTTTTTCCACTCTTCCCTTATGATTCTCTGCCTTGTTTCTTAAATTCCACATATCAGTGAGAGCATATGATAATTGTCTTTCTCTGATTGACTTATTTTGTTTAGCATAATACCCTCTAATTCCATCCAGGTTGTTGCAATTGGCAAGATTTCATTTTTTTGTGGCTGTGTAATATTCCATTGTAAATATACATGCCATACCTTCTTTATTCATTCATGTGTTGGTGGACATCTGGGCTCTTTCCACAGTTTGGCTATTGTGGACATTGCTGCTATAAACATCAGGGTGCACGTGCCCCTTCAAATCACATCATTTGTATCTTTGGGGTAAATACCCAGTAGTACAATTACTGGCTCATAGGGTAGTTCTATTTTCAACTTTTTGAGGAAATTCCATACTGTTTTCCAGAGTGCCTGCCCCAGCTTGCTTTCCCACCAACAGTGTAGGAGGGCTCCCCTTTCTTTGCATCCTCGCCAACATCTGTCATTTCCTGACTTGTCAATTTTAGTCATTCTGACTGGCGTGAGGTGGTATCTCATTGTGGTTTTGATTTGTGTTTCCCTGAGGCTGAGTGATGTGGAGCACTTTTTCATGTGTCTGTTGACCATTTGGATGTCTTCTCTGCAGAAATGTCTGTTCATATCTTCTGCCCATTTCTTGATTGGATTATTTCTTATTTGGATGTTAAGTTTGATGAGTTCTTTATAGATTTTGAATACTAGCCCTTTATCTGTAGTGTTATTTTCAAATATCTTCTCTCATTCTGTCAGTTGTCTTTTGGTTTTGTTGACTGTTTCCTTTGCTGTGCAAAAGCTTTTGATCTTGATGAAGTCCCAGTAGTTCATTTTTGCCCTTGCTTCCCTTGCCTTTGCTGATGTTTTTGGGAAGAAGTTGCTGTGGCTGAGGTGGAAGAGGTTTCTGCCTGTGTTCTCCTCAAGGATTTGGATGGATTCCTATCTCATTGAGGTCTTTCATCCATTTTGAGTCTGTTTTTGTGTATGGGGTAAGGAAATGGTCCAGTTTCGTTCTTCTGCATGTGGCTGTCCAATTCTCCCATCACCATTTTTGAAGAGAATGTCTTTTTTCCATTGGATATTCTTTCCTGCTTTGTCGAAGATGAATTGACTGTAGAGTTGAGGGTCCATTTCTGAGTTCTCTATTCTGTTCCATTGATCTATGTGTCTGTTTTTGTGCCAGTACCATATTGTCTTAATGATGACAGCTTTGTAATAGAGCTTGAAGTCCAAATTCTCACTCTTTTCAGATGATATGATACTTTGTGTGGAAAACCCAAGACTCTACCCCAAAACTGCTAGAACTCATACAGGAATTCAGTAAGGTGGCAGGATATAAAATCAATGCACAGAAATCAGTTGCATATCTATACACCAACAACAAGGCAGAAGAAGAATTAAGGAGTCGATTCCATTTACAATGGCACCCAAAACTATAAGATACTTAGGAATAAATCTAACCAAACAGGCAAAGAATCTCTACTCAGAAAACTATAGAATACTCATGAAAGAAATTGAGAAAGACACAAAGAAATGGAAAAACATTCCATGCTCATGGATTGGACGAACAAATACCATGAAAATGTCTATGCTACCTAGAACAATCTACACATTCAATGCAATCACTATCAAAACACTGTCAACCTTTTTTCACAGAACTGGAACAAATAATCCTAAAATTTCTATGGAACCAGAAAAGATCCCAAATTGCCAGAGGAATGTTGAAAAAAGAAAACCAAAGCTCGTGGCATCATAACTCCAGACTTCAAGCTCTATTATTGGTACACACTTTAAAACATAAGAGCGGGAGTTAAAAAGTGGGAAGGGACATGGGTAATCAACTCAAAACATCAGTTATCTAAATCTACCAGGGCTTTCTAACAGGGGAACTTCCTTAGTAGGTTTGCCTGGCTCTTTATCTAGTTGCCTAGCTGCTCAGCAGACAGTGTGTTTACTTTGGATGGATGACTTTGAAGTGGTTGCCTCAGCAATCAGAAGCTTAATGTCAGGCACTTACATTACCATCAAGAAAGCTAATTGTCAGGCATTTACACTGCACAGAATAAGCTTTACTCTGGTATGGGAAGGGTAGGAGGTTGTGCTGGGTAAGGATTGGAATGAATACACAGGTATTCACTTTCCAGTTTTCTATTAAACTATGCATTTATGTTTTATGGACTTTCTATATGTGCACTACATTTCATAATAAAGTTGATTAAAAAAAGATCAATACTTTGTTTTCTTCTCAAATAATGCAAGGAATTTAACACACTATCATTTACCCCACTTCAGTTTACAAATTATTATTGTCATGCATTTAATTCTACATATAAATCTACTATACATTATTAGTATTTTAATGTAGTCAGTGTGCATTTATCTATGTATTTACTGGTTTTTGTTTCCCCTTCTTTGATCTGGGACCTTCTGTCTGGAATCCCCCTTTTTTTTTTTACCCCCCCTGAAGCAGTGTATCTATAGTCTGAATGTTCTGGCAATTTCTGTTTCTTGACTAGATGACTAGATGTTTACATTTTGATCATTTATTACACAGTACATGTATGTTTTACCTACTATTCTGTATGGAATACAGTAATAAAATTCAGAGAAAGTAAAAAAAATAATAACCTTAGATTTTAAATATTTTTTGGTATACTAGCTTAATCTCATCCCACTATTGGTGAAATATATATGGAGGCCACTTTAAGGCAGCAGGTTTGAGCAATGGAATGTAGAAAGGGCCCACAGCAACACCCTGGCTGAATACAGACAGGCCCATTGGGTGACCCACCTCAGAACAGCCTTAGGTCCTAATAACTAATGGGCTCCTTACAACTGGACATAGTTACCAACAAAGGGAAAACTACATATGTCCCCATACCTCCTCACCTTTCCCCTTTACAAATAGCCCCCTTCCACTGCCTCCTTGCAGACGCCTCTCCTCTGCTGTCCTGGCCCCTGCTCCCTAGCCATATATTCAGTAAACTTCAATCTCCTTTGTTCTTCCTCAGGTGAATTCTTGTCACTGCCTGTACCACCTTATTCCACTGAATCTTCACCCCACAGTTTGGAGGTCCCCATCCGGTAGGTAGAGACACCACATTTAGACACTACATATAACGCATATTTCACTATTGTCTCCCCTCCCCCCATATGTAATTTGTCTAACAATAGTATATTTTTGAAATAAATAGTGGTGCTTTCCTTAGAAACCACAAAACCCAAAGAGACATGCAGAGTTGGTTGAGTTAGTGTGATATATTTTTGAGGGTCATGGGTTTGGAATATGAAGTTTTAAGGTTCAGATCTGGATGTAGTCTTTTTTTGTAGCTGTCTCAATTTATGAAAATTCCTTAACCTATCTAAATTTCTAATAATTCATCTTTGAAATGGAGGGTGTAGGGGTTCCTGGGTGGTTCAGTGGGTTAAGTGTCTGCCTTCAGCTCAGGTCATGATCTCAGGGTCCCGGGATCGAGCCCAGTGTAGTCCTCTTGTTCAATGGGGAGCCTGCGGTTCCCTCTACCCCTTCCTTCCCTCCCCCACCCCTGCTTGAGTTCTCTCTCAAATAAATAAATAAAATCTTTAAAAAATATAAAATAAAATGGAGGATGTAGTACCATTTCTGCCCATTTCACAGAAATGTTGAGAAGTACTAATGAAGCAGAACATATGAATAGGTTTTATAAAGTGGTTAAATAACATATGACTTTAAACTAGTGTTACTTAATATCAATATGGAGAAGAAAAATGAATAGTAAATGTTCTGTGTAAACTGAAGATGAGACCATATTTAGATATGTGGTAAAGCATTATGGTATAATGAAAACAGTAGGATTGGGGGGGTCAGATATCATAAATTTTAATAACTTATATTTCTGCTCCACTGCCTGCTAGCTCTAGAATCTGTTCCAAGTCAACTTTTCTCAGTCTCTGTTTCCTCATCTGTAAAATATAATAATGATGTTTTATTGATGCCTCATGTACTGTGAAGATCAAATAGGACATTTTGTCTATAGCACCCGGGGCATAGTAAGTGAACCATCTGTGTTAGTCTCTACAGTGCAAATTCAGTTCAAAGAATGATGAGAAGAGAATGTGTTATGGTATTGATAGAAAATGGTCTATTTAAACTGATAAGAACAGATACTACACTTCATTTTAGCCATCTTAGCCATCTTAGCCGAGAAGTGATGAAAATTGTCTCTTTAGATGGGATTCTGCCCTTGATGTGAGAAGGAACTGATAAAACTAAGTTTTAAATACCTCTGGCATTTTCTGAAATTTGGCTAAACAGCTTGGCCTAAGGTTTATTTCCTCTGGTTGCCGCTGGCTGCTGCTGACTTCACAGGAAGTACTCCTGCCCAGGTATTCAGCCTCTTCTACAGAGAAGGTAGAGGATAATAGAGCACCTTTCTGGTTTCACTACTATCGAGGTCCAGGTCCTTCCCTTCATTCCCATACACAACACCCTCATTTGGCAATAGAAGATGCCAATGTCCTGTGGTGATTGGAGGGATGATACAGGAACACTGTGGTCTTTAATTCACATTCTGGCCTTGAGTGAACACCAACTACTATCTTTCAACTTCCCATTTCAATGAAATGTTGAACTTTTATACATGGCTCAGGCATAGAGAACATAATATTAATATGATAACGCTGTAAGTCGATGCTTATAAAACTTGAATGCACATACGATTCCTGTAGGCATCTTGTAGAAATGGCAGCTTTGGGGTGCTCTGGTCTGAATGTTTGCCCCCCCCATTCATATGTTGAAATCTAATCTTCAAAGTGAGGCCTTTGGGAGATGATGAAGTAATGAAGGCAGAGCTCTCATTAATAGGATTAGTGCCCTTATAAAGACTCCCCAGAGAGCTTGAATGCTGCCTCTGCTCTGTGAGGATCACAGATCAGCAACCACCTGACCATCCCGGCACTCTGATCTCATAGTGCCTGCCTCTAGAATACTGAACAATAAATTTCTGTTGCTTATAAGCCATCCAGTCCCTGGCATTTGGTTATAGCAGCCTGAAAGAACTAAAACATGTGGTTAATCAAGTCTAGAAGAAATAAGGATTTATATTTCAATGCTCTATTGAACAAACAAGGAAACAAACACTTTTCTTTAATCCTCCTCATTTTTCTCCTTTGTTTTTCCAAGCAGACCCCCAGGAAAATGGAAATTCAAGGAAAGTGAGTCAGATTGACAATGGCAAAAGAGTCTCTCTGCTGTGGAAGCTTGTTATATACAGAGCATGTCCCTAGCTCTAGAAAATCACAGGTTATGGGGATGCAGCATCGAAAACAGTCTGGGGAAGATACAGGATTTGTACTTGGGTTCCCAGGGTGGAAAGGGTGAGGAGGAGCAGTTTCGGCAGGCATCCCTTGCTTCCAGGAGGCAGGTTGCTGCATTCAAGGATCTGAGGGATCTGAGTGCAGAACCCATTTGGGGACTCAGAGATCCAGAGCCTGCTTCTACCTCACAGCCTTATGGGAATGCCTTCCCAACTCTGCACCCACTTCACCTCTCATTCCCATCAGGAGAAGATTGTCTATGAAAACAAACACAATACCTACGGATTTTCTTCACTGCTTCAATCCTCTGCTAGTTTTCCAACCACTCCGCATCTACCTTTCATGCCTGGGCCCCTTTCCAAAAAGCAAACCAATAAATTGCTGAATAAAAAAGACATCCAAGATGTAGATAAAGACTTTCTTTTTCAAAGGGTTATTGCAAGAGGGAAGAAAAGGGGTCTATTAGAACAATGGAGAGGCCTGCTATAACTGAGGTGGGTCAAATGTCGGGAGTCTGGGGAAAGGAAAGAAGCTTAACCTAAGTTGGATTGGCAAGCATTTTACTCCTATGGATCAGTAGAACAAGCAAGTTAGCTAATTGTTTATGAGATAAAGAATGGGAATTTGGAGGGTCTGTGTCTGGTTTTGTCTTAGGCAAATAAGGGAAGCATCAGTGAAGCTCATCTAAGTCATATGGGGAAGTATGTTTCTTTGTAATAAACCATTCTCTGAATGGGGGTGGGGATGCGTTTGTTTAACCATCGCTATTTTCCAGGAACACAGGGTTTCCATAAAATCCAACACTACCAAAACCACAACCGAAATAAACAGAAAGAGCACCGGAATTTCTTTGTTTCTTCTTCTCGGCACTCAAAAGCCGGGTGTCCGGGAAGCCGACTGTCCCAGGAGTGAGACGGAGAGGAGCTGGGAGGCCCCCCAGCTCGAAGGAGCGTCCCTTCGGGCTCGCGGAGACAACAGCATCCCCTGTGACGAGGGAGGGAGAAGAGCCCCGGGCCACCCGAGGGACGTGGAGAAGGTGGCCCGTCGGATCCAGGGCCTGGGATGGGGGATGAGATCCGGGGCTGCTGACAGGAGAGGGAGCCTCGGAGCTTCGGGTGTCGAGAGGACACGGGTGGGACACACCGAGACCAGGTAGGCGACAGCCCTGTGGTCTGCCACGGTGACTTCGTGCCGGCTAACCGTGGGCCTGGCCCCCGCAGGGCGCTTCACGCCCGTTTGCGCTTCTTAGTCCCTCCAGCGCCGTCGTACTTTCAAAGCATCGTTTACAGGCGGGTTGACGAGGCTGTGCGACTGGTGGGGCTTCGGGGGCGAGGGCTCTGACAGGGGCACGGAGCCGGGGCGGGCTTGCAGGGGGACGCCAGGAGCCGGTTCCCAGTTGAGCCATGGGTTTCTCCTTCCTCAGGTGCGCGCATCGTTTTCTGTGTCCTGATGATGAGATGCTGCTCAAAAACGAGCAAGTTAAGTCCGTTTCCGTAAATACATTGGAACTTACAAAGCTTCCGGGCGCCTGGGTGGCCCCATCCTTAAGTGTCTGCCTTCGGCTCAGGTCAGGATCCCGGGGTCCTGGAATGGAGCTCCACATCGGGGTGTCTGCTTCTCCCTCTCCCTCTGCTGCTCCCCTTGCTTGTGTTCCCGCTCCCACTGCGGGTCTCTCTCTGTCAAATAAATAAATAAAATCTTAAAAAAAAAACTTATAGAGCTTCTTCATAAAGTAAAACCTAGAGAAAATAGAAAACAAATCTGCCTAGAGCACTAGTGATTGGAACTTAATGTTTTCAGTAATTGAGCCTTCATTTGCTGAAGTAGGACACTCAAGTCATGGGCTCTCTGTTGTATTTGTTAGCCTGTGTTTTCGCTCTGTGTGTGTGTGTGTGTGTGTGTGTGTTTTCGCTCTTTAATTATAGTTTCTTCATGTCGCAGTTGAACTCTGCTTGTTCCCAGTAGTGAGGATAAAAGGAAGTAGCAAATTCGCCGGTCGAGTTTCTCTTTATCTCTCTGTTCCCAAGGCTAGCCAGTTACTCAACTGACACCTTCTTGATGCCATTAGCTAGGATGATCCTTCTGCTTAAAAGGAAAAACAGCACCAGGTCCCTGATTCAAACTGCAGGATTCTACATTCACTTTTATTCACTGTGGGATATAATCAAGCACAATATAACAAAAGCCAGTACCTGGTTGTCATTTCTTTGGCAGGCAAGCCCCCAGGGACTCTAGCCAAAGTCTAGTCCTACTTAGTCCCTGATAGAGTTAAGTGAGACATATAAAAGTTCATATTGAGATTCACATTCAAAGGATGCTATACTTAGTCTGAAAGGACAAGAAAGTACTGTTGACAATTTCATAATGTCGTGGCCAGAGTGGCCTGGATTATTTTCAAGGTGAATAAAGTAGATTCTGGAAGTGCCAGTAGGTCAGAATGGCAAGATGTGGAGAAAGCATTCTGAAAATTGGCATTCACAGATATGTGTACTCAGATTTGTGAGATTTCTCAGAAATCTGAAACTGCTTTATCTCTACTATGATATCAAATGGCTTGTGTTGGCTATTATATGAGACACTGAAATATTTTGTTATGCCTCCCATAATACTGAAGAAAACTCTCAACTGTATGTGGTATTTTCTTTAAGTATTATGGAAGGAGTATTCTTCATGTTTCTATTAGATGCTTTCTTTCCCAGACTCTTGGTTATCCACACCTAGATATTTTACATATCTTCCAGTTTGCATATGCTATGAGTTAACTTTTTGTATAAATTCATTTTTCTATACTATTTGTTGCTTACTTTTTATATTTCTATAAATACAGATCGAAACTCTACTCATAGAACAGGTGTGTAAGTACATAAAATTGTAAAAAAGTGTTATTTATTGCTATACTTCCTTTGCGTTATTGACATGGAAATTAAAAATCATAAACTCAGAAGTAAAGTGATCCAAAACCATCTGAATGCAATGAGATCTAAATGTGTTCGAGTTGTAGAATTTTATAGCTGAATGTCATCTTAGAAATGCTTTACTCCATCTCTTGAAGCTGTTTCAAAAAATTGAAGCAGAAGGAAAACTTCCAGACTCTTTTTATGAAGCCAGCATTACCCTGATCCCCAAACCAGACAAAGGCCCCACCAAAAAGGAGAATTTCAGACCAATATCACTGATGAATATGGATGCTAAGATTCTCAACAAGATCCTAGCAAATAGGATCCAACAGCACATTAAAAAGATTATCCACCATGACCAGGTGGGATTCATCCCTGGGTTGCAAGGATGGTTCAACATTTGCAAATCAATCAATGTGATAGAACAAATCAATAAGAGAAGAGAGAACCACATGGTCCTCTCAGTTGATGCAGAGAAAGCATTTGACAAAATCAAGCATCCGTACCTGATTAAAATGCTTCAAAGTATAGGCATAGAGGGAACATTCCTGAACTTCATAAAATCTATCTATAAAAAACCCACAGTAAATATCATCCTCGATGAGAAAAAGCTCACAGCCTTCCCATTGAGATCAGGAACATAAGGATGCCCACTCTCACCACTCTTGTTCAACATAGTATTAGAAGTCCTAGCAACAGCAATCAGACAACAAAGAGAAATAAAAGGTATCCAAACTGGCAATGAAGAAGTCAAACTCTCTCTCTTCACAGATGACATGATACTTTATATGGAAAACCAAAAGACTCCACCCCCAAACTACTAGAAATGCTTTACTCCAGCCTCCTAATACTGAAAATAGGAAAGTGAGATTCGGTGATGCTATTAAATGTCCTCCAGATTCCTCAGTTTTTATAAAAATCCTGGGATTAGAATATCAGTTTCCTGACTCCCAGCCTCCTATATCTTCCCCAGGTCTGCTGCCAGTACTCATATATAACTCCTCTTTCTTTTAATATAATCACAAAATAGATGTTTAGAAGGGCCCTCAAAAATCATTTGGTACTCCTGTTGTTCCAAAAGGTAGAACTCTTGTTTTCTGTACAGACTTCCAGCTATTAACTTCTAAAGACATGGCTATATTATAAATTAGAGTATAATTCAAATGTCATACCCAAATTGTCATCTTTGCCCTCAAATAAATGAGAGAGGTTCAGGGGAACCCTGGTGGCACATTCAGTTGTGGGTTTGACTCTTGGGTTTCAGCTGCAGTTGTGATCTCGGGGTTGCGGGATCAAGCCCCACTACAGGCTCCACGCTCAGCACAGAGTCTGCTCAGGTTTCTCTCCTCCTCTCCTTCTGCCCCTCTTCCCTGCCTGCTCTCTCTGTCTCTAAAATAATGAATAAATAAATCTCAAAAGAGAGAGAGAGAGAGAGAGAGAGTGGTTCATGAGCATTACTCTGATATTACATTAAAATTCAATTTAAAAATGGGGTATATGCCTCTCTGCCTACTTGTGATCTCTGTCTGTCAAATAAATAAATAAAAATCTTTAAAAAGAAAAGGGGGGGGCGCCTGGGTGGCTCAGTGGGTTAAAGCCTCTGCCTTTGGCTCAGGTCATGATCCCAGGGTTCTGGGATCGAGCCCCACATCGGGCTCTCTGCTCAGCAGGGAGCCTGCTTCCTCCTCTCTCTCTGCCTGCCTCTCTGCCTACTTGTGATCTCTTGTCTGTCAAATAAATAAATAAAAATCTTTAAAAAAATAAAAATGGGGTATAATATACAGAAATGATACAGGGTAGTTTGTCAGCAACATAATCACTCTAAAGTAAATTCGTTACTCATTATTATTTGGAAAGAGCAGTATCATTAAAGGATGCATAGAAAGTGTCTCAATTGCCAAGGATTCATCTAATCCAAATGCATCATGTGGTAGAAGCTATTTTCTAGATGTATTTCTGAAAAAAAAGAAAGAAAAGAAAAAGAAAAGCAGACTACTCAAAGATATGGTGCCATCAGTTCCCTTCTGTAAGACAACCCACAGAAGCACCAGGCATAATTTTACCTGCAAAATCATACACTCTCTAAATAACCTCCAAGTCCACTAGAATCCAACTGGTTGAATGCACACAGCTGACATTGCTACATTATTCAACAAGTATCTAATGAGACCACCTACTGTGCAATGACTGCACTTTTATACTTTGGCCTTCAGCCCCTACTGGGCTTCATGCTGTCTTGAACCACTCTCCCCTACATTTTAAAGATTTTTTTGTTTATTTATTTGAGAGAGACAGAGTGAGACACCATGAGAGGGGAGGTCAGAGGGAGAAGCAGGCTCCCCATGGAGCTGGGAGCCCGATGTGGGATTCCAGGATCTTGACCTGAGCGGAAGGCAGTTGCTTAACCTACCGAGCCACCCAGGCGCCCTCCCCTACATTTTAAAGGGAGGACTTTGGAGGCAGGATGTCTGGGGTCTAGTCCCTGCTCTGGCTCAGGCTGGCTGAGGAGCTCCTCTCTAATCCTCAGGGTCCTTATCTGTAAAAGAGAAATAGGAATACTTATCTCATAAGGTTAGGAAAGGTAAAATAAGATAAAACTTGCAAAATACCTAAGCCTAGTACTTAGAAGGTAGGGTGGAATTGAAATATTAAAGCACCAAACATTTTGATTCACTTTGGTTAAAATAAAACCATAAGTCAAATATTTTAATAGTATTTAACAAGAAAACTTTAGGAGGAATAACTTTTTTTTTGACACAGTACTTTTGAATATCCAGGATACAGAGCTCTTGATTAATCCTATTGAAAAGATAATCCAGAAAGCTGGAAAATATTTAGGCACTGATTATCATAGAGGCACAAGGTATAAAGAATTTAGGATATATACTGATAACTAAATCTATACCTATTCTTTATTTTGTCATTGTAAAATTGATTTTTGGGCAAGTCTGCTGTAAATGGAAAAATTTCTCTGTAACGTTCTGTTTGCACTTTCAGGGTTATATTTTTCTTTTCAATGCAATGTATTCCATGACCTCAAGACTACAATTACTAAGAGCTTGTTATATGTGCTTTTTTTTATAGACTATGTTATTTGTTACAGGAAATTGAATTTACTCACCAAAATCATAAAACACACACTTGCCCTCTGATGTTTCTTTCACTCAATATCTATGTCTGTCCTTACTAATTTGTTGCAATGCATGTACTATAATGTGGAACTGATTTGCTTGTCTATCAGAAAGCTTTTTAATTAAAAATTTTTCCTTTTGGAACTCTGCAAAGATTAATTTTTGACACGTGAAATAACATGTTCACCTCTAAACAGAGATTCTTTCTT
Source organism: Taxidea taxus jeffersonii (assembly GCA_003697995.1). Lineage (NCBI taxonomy): Eukaryota > Metazoa > Chordata > Mammalia > Carnivora > Mustelidae > Taxidea > Taxidea taxus. The sequence goes on along the minus strand of ML097261.1, from coordinate 94,293 downwards.
CTACAGTGAATGGTAAGTGTAAATCAATGTTAACTTTAACTAGTGAGATTAGTATTTTCATTACTTATTCTCTCTTCCACCATTTGACAACCATTCTAAGGCCATTAGAATAACAGAAGTGGAGTCATTGTGCCTCCTCTTAGGGAAAAACAAAGTTTAACACACCAGGGCTCAGAATCAAAATAACTGTCCTGCTGCCACCTGGGCTTTTGTCTTATTCTTCGGCTCTACCTTCCTATAAGACTGCCTACAAATAATGAGGCCCCTTGTAGAATTTGGGGCTCTTGCTATTTATTTCCTCACTAAAAACTGGTGTCCTGGCCAGAAACCTAGGCTTATGACCAGATAGATATCTGCTGAGAGTTCTCCCCCAAGTCCCACAGCTTCTTGGTCTGTCTGCATCTCTAAACAGGACAAGGCCTTCCATGTAGAAATACATAATTAAAAATAAGATCTCCCCCCCAAAAAAAACTCCCCAAAATATTCATTTAGCCAACAAATTTCTTGAATTTGAATTAACCATGTTTCTTCTTACCGTCTTCTGGATAGAATGCCCTGCCTCCCCATCTTGTCTGTCCAACAAATTCTTCTTCACTATTCCACGCAAAATCAAATGTTACCTCTTTTTGGAGGTCTCCCAAATTTCCTCAGGATCAGTTAGTTGCCTTCTTTCCTATCATTTCCTAATTATTGTTTCTCTCTCTCTCTCTCTCTTTTTTTTTTTTTTTTAATTAGAGAGAGAGAAAGAGAATCTTAAGCAGTCACTATGCCCAGTGTGTGAGCCCGACCCAGGGCTTGATATCATGACCTTGAGATCACGATCTGAGCCAAAATCAGGAGTCGGATGCTTAATGGACTGAGCCACCCAGGCAACCCCCTATCATTTCATAGCATGCTGCATACAGCTCCTTTAAAGCAGTCACATGCTGCCTTATAGTTAGTCTTGTATTTATGTGCTTTTCATTGCTCAGAATTTGATCAAGGAGTGGACCATCCAGGTATATCCTTGTCAAGATATGAGGGCATAATAAAATACCACTGCAAAACAATTGCTAGTTCATTCAGGCTTGCCCCAAACCACTTGCACAAATGATAGGACATAAACCAAGAGAACCTGCACTCCAGAGTGGAGATTATAAATGAAGGATGAAAGGAAGAAATGAAAGAAGGAAAGAGTTGGGAGGAAGGCACGAAGGGAGGTACAAAAGGAGGGAAGAAAGGAAGGAAGAGAGGGAGGGAGGAAAGGAAGAGAGAAGGAAAGAGAAACCCTTTGTCAGTTTGTAGTTCTTATATTTAGTATTGTTCACATGCGCTTGCATGCTGTAGCTTCATGCCATTTTACCACCCCTGAGACCGATCTGCTGGTAGTTGAGTGCAGTCAACAGTTGCAACCACTGAAATTGTGGAATGGAGTAATGCAAAAATAAAGTCTTTTTTTTTTTTTTTTTTACTGGGAAGGGGTGATTTATTTTCTTACCTTCTTTAAATTATTTTAAGGTATTTTTAAGATGTCTGATTCAGAAAACTAAAATGCAAAATTGGAAAATAGAAATTAAAATGGAGACTCAGAGGTTGGAAAGCCTATATACAACCCTGAAATATATTGCCAGATTGAAAATCAGGGGGAAAAAATTTTGAAGCACACTTTGATCAAGATTTTGCAACTATATCCATGTAAGATAATTAATGAAGATAATGCTATCTGGTTATAAGTATTAGGAATCAAAGATAATTCCAAATAAATAAAAAAGCATGCATGCAATATTAAATATAAAGATAGGACAGTAAAAGCTTATAGCCAAAAAATTGGCTTTACCCACTTCCAATGAAATCATGCTAATATTTGAAGACTGTAGGGTACCCATTTTTCTCAATTCCACTCTGCTCTTGCTAGAGTGAGAGATGCTTTATTTCTTTTTTCCCCAGGAACTGGAAAAGGTAAAATGTTCGATAAAGGCTTCTTGAGTGAATAAATTGCCATTATCTTAAATTCCTCATTTCAAAGACTAGCCTGACTCATTACTTCATTGCCATTGCTATTATCATCATCAACTTGAAATTAATTAGATACAGTCTTCTGTAGATAAATGATTGTGATTGCGGATGTAGTGAAATTTGAAGAGCATTGTGAAAGCCCTATCTATCAAAAGTAATTCCTTGATTCTGTGTTAGTCAATTTAAAAAGTGAGATTTCTTTTAAAATTGCTTTGAATGGGTCTGTAAATATGTTCAATCCCAGAAGGCTGGTGACCTGTTCTTTTTGATTGATATGGGGTAAGTGCTATTATGGTAACACATCAGAAAAACTAAAAAGAAGAATACAGTTTTGCAATTCATATATTCAGGATAAGTAAAACACTTTATAAAGTTGCAAGCATTGATTTGTATAAAAAAGATAGACATATTTCAAAGTAATCCTGCCATCAATCTTCTCCCATAAAGTTGGTCTTTTCTGTTTTTTTTGTTTGTTTGGTTGGTTTTTTTCATCATATAGATCATTTTGCCATTCTACTTAGTAATCTGAGTATTCTCCCTGCAATAACTTTTGGGTTAACTTTCACATTTTCTGGCTTCATGAAATATCCTAAGCATATTGAAACAAGGATCATGCAACATTTTTATCAGTGTTTCCTCTGTGATATGTGTATTTTTCTGGCAAAGCTGACAATAAGGGTTTGGAGAGGAAGTCTGTTAACTCTTCTGATTAACAATGCCCCCCCCCCAGGTTTTATTCATTTCTTACTGTATTACATCAGTTATGATGTGAAGTTTGATCGGCATATCACATGAAGTTTGATAGGCCTGATTTTCCTAAGAGGGCTGCTCCTTTTCTGCAAACAAACTCTCAGATGTTGGCTTTGTTGCCAACCGAGGCTGATATTAATGCTGACACTCATGATAATCCTTGGTGATTTCTGCAAGGTATAATTTAACAATGGGTGGCAATGCCAATATCCAGTGGGAAGAAAGTAGTACCTATTAGAGAACAAAGGGGATTGTTCTCACTCAGAGGGCAGACCTTAATGTTAATACCTCCCAATAGAATAATTAGTATTATGCCATTATCAGTTTATGAAGGGGTAGTAATCTTTCATCATATCACATTTCCATATTGGAATTTGATTTAAGATTACAGCTTCTTAGCTTCATAGCAACATTTCAGAACTCAGATGTGGCTGCAAAGATTCTCTCAAAGCTGGAGAGAATGTTTTGGCCTCTGAGGTAGCTGAGTGTGATGTCAGGAATCTTCACAGCAAAGAGCATTCCAAGCAAAGCATTTACCCTTTTGTACCTAAACTGAAAGCTAAAGTGGAAGCTGAAGTACTAACATCCAGAGTGGAGGAGTCAGGGGCCACTTCTGCCCTCCGCGGCTGCTTCTGATGGATGCCGTTACTGATATTCTATGATCATTGAAGGACAATGGCATGTTATGGAGCCTTGGTAGCATTTTAGTTGTATTACTCCCGTGACACTGAATAAGTCATTTACACCTCTTGGGGCCTCAAATCCATCATGTATAAAATATGACCTAAAAGCCCTGCCTTTTTACTTGAGTATTGTGAAGAGTAAATGGTATAATTATACAAACACATTTTAGAAGGAGTAAAATATTACAAACATATCATTTACTGTTACCCATTTATTCATTCCCCACCCATTCAATATTTATTGAGCATCCACCTTGTGCCTCTGGACCTTTTCTTTTGTTTCTCAGGTCATTGATAATCCCTCCTCCCTCCCTGGTCCTACCCACACCCAGCACTCCCACCCCTGTACCCTGATTACCTCCAACTCATCCTTCAAGACTCTGGTTCAACAGTACCTTTGCTTTTCCTACTCACTCATGCCCCTCTCTCCAGATAGTTGATTATTCCCCCTTCATTGCTAATGCTCTACTAAGTGCATACCTAGGATTTCATGTTTTATTACAGTTGGTTTTGGTCCCTCTTGTATTTCTAAGGTCTTTGCTCTCAGAGACTGCATTTTTGTATTTTCAGTGCTGAGCAGAGGGTGCTGGGAGATTGGGGATGTTTAGTGGAGGAATAGTGAGGCCTATGGGGATGGGCCGCCTTACTGCACTGTTTCACTGCAGGGGTGGCAGGAAAGGCTGAAGCCTATGCTTTGTGAATTACACAATTCATACCAGTCCAGCCAGTGTTCTGATTATGAGAAGAGGTAATTTTTTTAAAGGAAGCCTTAATCAAGTGGGTGAACTAAGCCTGAATCTGTTAGTAGAGGAATAATTCTAATTCCAGTGCAGGATGATATTCAGATGAGCCCTTTATGAATTCAAGTCTAAGCTTCAGAGGAAAATGTAAGTAAACTCTCAGAGAGCTAGTTTCACTAAAACCCTCTTTTTGAAATAAAAGCAGAAGGCAGTGGGGTCTTTGCATTACTCAGCTTGGTCTGCTTGTACCCTAGCTCACAGTGTATGACCCAGAAAGGAAGAGAGCTTCTTCCTACATTTTTCATGGAGATTTGGTACCTGTGAAGACAAGTACCATGAAACATCAACAGTTGATCCCAGCAGAAGCAGCAGGGACTCCGATTCACTCATGGTGCCCAGAAGGAGGGGCAAAAATACCAAGGCATGGAAGCAGGAATCGCACGGCAACAGTGCCCACCCTAGCCTCTGCAGGGACCTCATGTGAGGACAGATAAAGGCAGGATGATAGTTAAGTGGCCTAGGGCCCTGCTTCTAAGCCGCCACCTGTCAGCTGTTAGAGCTTCCCTTCCTTTTGCATCTTCCCAGGCAACACCACTACTCATCCCAGGTATCACTTCCATTCCTTTTACCTTGATTTCTCCCTTTGCCAGGAAGACACTTCCAGCCATCTTTGTGGCCCTCAAACCCTCTTATAGATGTTTCTTCTTCTAGATCCAATTTGAGGGAGTCCCTAGTAAAGTTGTTGGAGATACTAGGATTTCATGTGGCAAGTGCTCTGTCCTCTGGACCAGGGTCTGGGAATATGGGTGCTGGAGCCAGAGTGCCTAGGTTGTGGTGCGAGTGCCACAAGTTTATATGTTCTTTGAGCAAATTCCTTTCTTTACGTCTCAATTTTTTAGTCTGTAATATGAGACCACAGATAGTACCTACTGATAAGTCTATTGGCTGGATTAACTGAGTTAGTGCAGAAATCAGTTAACACACTAAGCAAAACACTTGAAGTGCTCGATAAAAGTTAACTTTGTTTATTATTCACTTACTGACCCCATTTTGTGACCCACAATTATCATTTCTGATAGCCTGTGAACTCTCAGAAGGATGGGACGTGGATTTGTATTTCTTTCATCTTTATATTCCCATTACTTAACATGACACTGGGGCCTGGCTTATAATAGATGTGCAGTAAATGAGTGTTAAGATGTGTGTATGATAGAATAATCAACTGAATGAGGAATTTGGTAGGAACAAAGGGACCTTTTATATTTGTGCAGTAGGTGCTGCCTCCAGAGATAATAAGCAGGCAGAGGAAATTATGCCACTAAAGGACAGTTGAAGGAAAACAACTTTAAAGAGCGAATTCTGAGGTTATATTTTTGGTTCTTCAAGGGGTCATTTGCACAGCATGACTTCCTGTGATCAATGGAATCTGACCAGCCAAGAATTTGGTAGTCTTACTGTTCTTATTAAAGTTGCATTGGTTGCTTACCTTTTCACCTTTTCTTTAAAAATGATACTTTTTTTAAAAAAGATTAAATAGTGACTCAGTGTCTAGAGGGGAAATATATAAAGGAGAACTGAAAAGTGAGTATATGTGTCAGACAAAGCATACATATATATATATATATATATAAAGCAATATGCCTTTTTGAAGGATATATAGGAGAATTCTTTTATTTGGATAAAACAATGAATATCAGTTTGAACATTTGCCTATAGCCCTCCCTGAACCTCACATCTCTTTGTTTTTATTCTGCTCCACCTGTGCGTCGTTGGTCTTTCTTTACATGACAGTTTTGATGGGGGTATGGCTTATAAGTACTGTGGGAAACACAGCTCAAAGAGTTTAAGAGCCTCTCACCTGCAACTTTTATCTGTAATTTTGGAAATCTTGCACACTTTTGTCTTTCAATTCTGCCTCTTGTATCAATTACAGGCTATATATTGCAAGAATCCATTGAAAATTCCTGCTAAATTTATAGGTAAATTCTTATTTGTGCCCAAATTAATTTGGGGGGATCAGTTTGTGGTCAGTTCAGCTAACTGGAATAATTGCTCTTGTGATCATCATTGAGAGAGAAACATTAACTCCTTATGATAGTATGTTCACTTTCAGCAAGTATCTGAATATGTAAAGAAAGGATACTTAGTATAACCTTTCAATATTAATAACATTGAAATATAGGTATACTTATTCAACCTCATGAAACAATTTGAAACTTTAACTAGTTTTTCTATTAGGTTAATGTATCTTTAGGACTTGCTGTTATGGTTATGCATAAAAAAACTTTTTAATTGACTACTTATAGGTTGTACAAAGCTTTAGCTTGGTGCAAGTGTATTTATCTCGTCGGTAACTCAAACAGTATATTTCTTCTGGGTAACTCTGGTATTAAAAAGTCTAAAATTGAGACACCTGGGTGGCTCAGTGGGTTAAGCCTCTGCCTTCAACTCAGGTCATGATCTCAGGATCCTGGGATCGAGCCCCACATCCGGCTCTCTGTTCAGCAGGGAGCCTGCTTCCTCCTCTCTGCCTGCCTCTCTGCCTACTTGTGATCTCTGTCTGTCAAATAAGTAAATAAAATCTTTTTTAAAAAAAGTTTAAAATGTAGGACTTCTGGTGAAGATGGTGGAGTAGGAGGATCCTAAATTCGCCTTGTCCCACTGATACAACTAGATAACACCCACATCAGTCCAGATAACCAGAAAATGACCCTAAGACTGGCAGAACACATTCTCCACAGCTAAACATAAAGAAGTGGCCATCTCAAAAACTACAGGAAGGGCAGAGATGGGGTCAGGAACCAAACTACCCACAAGGCTGTCTACAGGAGGGAGGGCCACCAGAAATGGAAGTGAGATCAGAAATGGAAGTGAGATCAGCAGACACCACACTGGCCACCCCAGGCATAGGGTGTCGTATAACATTTGGCTTTGAAAACCAGAGGGGCTTAACTTCTCAAGTTCTACAATCAGTGGGGCTTAACACCTGGAACATTACAAGTCAGCAGCTTGGCTGTGGGAGAGCCATAGGGTGAGTGGAAACTGAGTCCCCACCCATAAAGAGACAGCACAACAAAAGCCCTGCTTAGATACATCATGGAAGGAGCAGTCTGAAAAATGTCTGGGGTATACAGGAGGAAGATTTGTTTACTAATTTCAGAGATGGAGGGACAGGGATCTTTGGGAGACTTCTCCAAGAATAAAAGAGCTGGCAGGCACCATTTCCCTCCCCCAGTATAATAAAGTATAACACCATTTACCTAAAATGTGTGTGTGGGGAGGGAGGAGTAGAGAATGAGTTCAAACTTAACTGGCCACCAACTTAATACAGACTGCTATACGTAAGGCATTGTATATAAACCTAATGGTAATGACAAATCAAAAACCAGTAATAGATATGCAAAAATTAAAGAGAAAGGAATCCAAGCATATCGCTAAAGCAAGCCAGCAAGCTGTAAAAGAGGAGAGCAAGAGAAGAAAGGAACAGCCAAGAACTACAAAAACAACCAGAAAACAAGTGACAAAATGGTAATAAGTACATACCTATCAGTAATTACTTTGAATGCAAATGGACTAAATGCTCTAATCAAAAGACATAGTGACATAGTGTGATGGAATTGTTAAAAAAACAAGACCCATCTATATGCTGCCTACTACAGACTCATTTCACCTAAAGACAAATGCAGATTGTAAGTGAAGGCATGGAAAAGCATTTATCATGCAAATAGAAGCGGAAGGAAAGCCAGGGTAGTAGTACTTATATCAGACAAAATAGACGTTTGGGTGAAAACTATAACTGAAGAGACAAAGAAGGACACTATATAATCATAAGGGGGAGAAAAACCAAGAAGATATAACAATTGTAAATATTTATACATCCAATACTGGAGCACCCAAATACATAAAGCAGCTATTAATAAACATAAAGGAAGTAATTGATAGTAATACAATAATAGTAAGGGACTCTAACATCCCACTTACATCAATGGATAGATCATCCAAACAGATAATTAAGAAGGAAACAGTGGCTTTGAGTGACACATTTAACCAGATCTATATTTAGAACATTCTACTCTAAAACAGTTGAATATACTTTCAAGTGCACACAGAACATTCTCCAGAATTTATCACGTTAGGCCACAAAACAAGTTTCAACAAATTAAAAAAAGATTGAAGTCATTCCAGCATCTTTTCCAAACACAACACTATTAAACTAGAAATCAACCACAAGAAAAAATCTAGAAAGAACACATAATGTGCTACTAAACAATGAATATGTCAACCAAGAAATCAAAGAGAAAATTAAAAAAAAATACACGGAGACAATTGAAAATGAAAACACAATGGTACAAAATCTTTAGGATGCAGCAAAATCTATTCTAAGAGGGAAGTTTATAGCAATACAAGTAAGCCTCTATTGTTATAAACTTGAAAGCAAGCAAAATCTCAAATAAACAACTTAACTTTACACCTAAATGAGCTATAAAAACAACAACAACAAAAAAAACACAAAACCAGTAGAAAGGAGGAAAAAGTAAAAATTAGAGCAGAAATAAATGAAATAGAAACTAAAAAAATAAAAAAAACAGATCAATGAAACCAGGAGTTGGTTCTTTGAAAGGATCAAAAAAATTAAATAAACTGTTGGGTAGACTTAAAAAGAGAGAGAGGGTATGCAAATAAACAAAATCAGAAATGAAAGAGGATAAATAACAATAGACATCTCAGACATACAAAGGATTTTAAGGGAATATTATGAAAAATTGTATGCCAACAAATTGAGCAACCTAGAAGAAATGGATAAATTCTTAGAAACATATAGCCTCTCAAAACTGGATTAGAAAGAAATAGAAAATTTGAACAGACTGATTACCAGCAAGAAAATTGCATCAGTAATCAAAAAACTCCCAACAAGCAAAAGTCCAGGACCAGATGGCTTCACAGGTGAATTCTATGAAATATTTGAAGAAGAGTTCTTATCTATTCTTCTCAAGCTATTTCCCCAAAAAATGGAAGAGGAAGGAAATCTTCCAAGTACATTCTACGAGGCCAACATTATCCTGATACCAAAACCAGATAGAGACAATACAAAAAAAGGAGAACTACTGGTCAATATGTCTGATGAGCATAGATTAAAAATCTTGAACAAAATATTAGCAAACTGAATCCAATGGTATATTAAAGAAATCATTCACCATAACCAACTGGGATTTATTCTTGGGATGTAAGGGTATTTCAGAGTTCACAAATCAATCAATGTGATACATCACATAATAGGAGAAAGGATAAAAACTATATGATCGTTTCAATAGATGCAGAAAAAGTATTTGATAAAGTTATGACATTCATTCATGATAAAAACCTTCAACAAAGTAGGTATAGAGGGATCATATGTCAACATAATAAAGGCCATTTATTAAAAACCCCAGCCAACATTGTACTTGATGGTGAAAAACTGAAAGCTTTTCTTTTAAAATCAGGAATAAGACAAGGGGGGGCGCCTGGGTGGCTCAGTGGGTTAAGCCTCTGCCTTCGGCTCAGGTCATGATCTCAGGGTCCTGAGATCGAGCCCCGCATCGGGCTCTCTGCTCCGCAGGGATCCTGCTTCTCTGTCTCTCTCTCTCTGCCTGCCTCTCTGCCTCCTTGTGATCTCTGTCTGTCAAATAAAAAAAAAAAAAAGGAATAAGACAAGGATCTCCCCTCACCACTTTTATTCAACATAGTACTGGAAGTCCTAGCAACAACAATCGGACAAGAGAAAGAATAAAGGCATCCAAATTGGTAAGGGAGCAGTAGAATTTTCACTATTTGTAGATGACATGATACTATATATTAAAAAACCCTAAGGACTCCATGAAAAAACTAATAGAACTGATAAGTGAAGTCAGTAAAGTGACAGGATACAAAATCAATACACAGAAATCCATTGCATTTCTATACATAACTAATGAAGTAGCAGAAAGAGAAATTAAGAATCCTATTTACAATTCCACTAAAAATAATAAAAAGCCTAGGAATAAACTTCACCAAGGAGGTTTTGAAAGACCTGCATTTTGAAAAGTTTAAAACACTGATAAAAGCAATTAAAGATCACACACACACACACACACACACACACACACACACAAATGGCAAGATATTCCATGCTCATGATTTGCAAGAGCAAATATTGTTAAAATGTTCATACTACCCAAAGCAATTTACAGACTTAATGGAATTCCTATCAAAATACCTACAGCATTTTTCACAGAACTAGAACTAGAACAAATAATCCTAAAATTTGTATCAAACCACAAAAGCCCCTGAATAGCCAAGGTGACCTTAAAAAAGGAGAACAAAACTGGAGGTATCACAGTCTCAAATTTCAAGATATATTACAAAGCTTTAGTAATCAAAATAGTATGGTACAGGCACAGAAATATACACATGGATCAATACAGCAGAGTAGAGAGCCCAGAGATAAACACACAACTATATGGTCAATTAATCTATGAGAAGGAGGCAGGAATATGTAATGGGAAAAAGACAGGCTTTTCAACAAGTGATGGGAAAACTGGACAGCTACATGCCAAAGAATGAAACTTGACCTCTTCTTACATCCTACACAAAAATAAACTCAAAATGGGTTAAAGACCTAAATGTGAGACCTGAAACCATAAAAATCCTAGAGGAGAGTACAAACAGTAATTTCTCTGACATCAGCCATAGCAACATTTTTCTAGATGTGTTTCCTGAGGCAACAAAAACAAAAGTAAGCATAAACTGTTGGGACTACATCAATATAAAAAGCTTCTGCACAGCAAAGGATATCATCAACAAAACAAAAAGATAACCTACTGAATGAGAGAAGAAATTTGCAAATGACATATTTAATAAAGGGTTTGTTCCAAAATACATAAATAACTTATACAACTCAACAGCAAAAAACCCACAAATAATCCAATTAAAAAATGGGTGGAAGGGGGCACCTGGGTGGCTTAGTGGGTTAAAGCCTCTGCCTTCGGCTCAAGTCATGATCCCAGGGTCCTGGGATCGAGCCTCACATCGGGCTCTCTGCTCGGCAGGGAGCCTGCTTCTCCCTCTCTCTCTGCCTGCCTCTGCCTACTTGTGATCTGTCTGTCAAATAAACAAATAAAATCTTTTTTAAAAAATGGGTGGAAGACATGAAGAGATATTTCTCTGAAGAAGACATACAGATGGTCAACAGACACATAAAGAGATGCTCAGCATCACTGACCAGCAGAGAAATACAAATCAGAACCATAATAAGATATGACCTTATACTTAATGGCTAAAATGGCTATACAGAATAGTTAAAATTTAAAACACAAGAAACAAGAAGTATTGGCAAAGATGTAGGGAAAAAGAAACCCTCTTACACTGTTGGTGGAAATGCAAACTGGTCAGCCACCCTGGAAACCAGTATGAAGACTTCTCCAAAAATTAAAAATAGAATTACCATATAATCTGGTAATTCCAGTACTGGGTATTTACCCAAATTATATGAAAAAGCACTAATTCAAAAAATATATGTGGGGCACCTGGTTGGCTCAGTGGGTTAAGCCTCTGCCTTCAACTCAGGTCATGATCTCAGGGTCCTGGGATCTAGCCCTGCATCGGGCTCTCTATTCAGCAGGGAGCCTGCTTCCCCCTCGCCCTCTGCCTGCCTTTCTGCCTACGTGTGCTCTCTCTCTTTCTCTTTCTCTATTAAATAAATTTTTAAAATCTTTAAAATATATATATATGCACTACTGTTATTTATTTCAACATTTTTTACAATAGCCAAAGTATAGATGCAACCCAATTGTTTATCAATAGATGAATGTATAAAGAAGTGGTTCATGTATATATATTTTATATATAATATTACATATTATATATAATGAATATATATATAATGAAATAGTATTCAGCCATAAAAAATAATGAAATCTTGCTGTTTGCAAAAACATGAATGGATCTAGAAGGTATAATTCTAAGTGTAATAAGTCAGAGGAAAAGAAATATCATATGCTTTCACTCATATGTGGAAACAAACAAAAAATAGACAAGGAGAAATAGACTCTTTAATATAGAGAACTGGTGGTTACCAGATGGGAGGTGGGTGGGGGATGGGTGAAATAGATCATGGGAATTAAGAATACACTTATCATGATGAGCACTGAGTAATGTATAGAATTATTGAATTACTATATCATACACCTGAAAGTAACACTGCATGTTAATTATACTGGAGTTAAAAAACAAATAAATTTTCAAAAACCCACAATGATAGCTTATGCATATATTTTTCTTTCTCCTCTTTTTTCCCCCAATCCCTTACACTTAGATAAAAAACTTCTTTTTTTCTCATTTCACAGTTTTCTGCCCAGAGAATTTCCATTTAGGAAACACTATTTTGTGAATGAATATGACAACTTTAATATGCAGCATCTCTTTTTCTGGCATGGTCTCATCTTTTTTAGAGTCCATCATTATTCCAAATATAAGCATTACTTTGCTCTTGCTAAAATTCATGTTTTCAGTAAATTAACATCTTATATACTGCAAGTTTAAAATCATAAGGGTGTCTTTGTAGTTCACTTCTCAAATGAAATAATTGGCAACGAGAAGTCCATATGCCTAATTACCTGCTAAGGCTAATTGGACTAATTATCATTTCTGTTTCCCGGGGGCAGAAAAGTAGAGTTTGCCCCTAGATTCACAGTTTTTGTTTAGTCACTGTTGCATTTTCAGAAATCTCTGCATTGCCAATTTTTACTGACCAAGCCTATCCAAATTGTGGTATTGGTTTAACTTTTTATTATGATTTTTTTAAGCAGCTTCATTGAAGTATAATTGACATACCATAGGCTGCATATATTTAAACTGTATAATTTGATAAATTTTGACATATAGCTCCAAAAGCATCAAACACAATCCAGATAAAGAACCTATCTATCACCCACCTCTAAAAGTTTCCTCATTCCCTTTTGCAGTCCTTCCCTGTTTCTTTCTCTGCTCCACTCCTGTTGCCAGGTAACCACTGTCCTTTCTGTTAGTATATTATTAGTTTGCAATTTCTACCATGTTATGTAAATGGAATCATACAGTATGCAGTCGTTTTTGCCTGGTTTATTTCACTCATTATTATTTTGAGATTTATCCGTGTTCCAGAATGTATCAATAACTTATTCATTTTATGATCAAGTATTATTCCATTGTATAGATGTATGGCAATTTGTTTATGCCTTCACCTATCAACGGAGGTGATGGATATGATCTTTATCTTGATGGCACTGATGATGTTTTCATCATCATTTCATGTGTGAATGCATGTCTCCAAACTCCTCTAATAGTATGTATTAAATAAGTCCAATTTTTAAAATGCCAATTTTATCTCAGTAGAGATGTTTAAAGAACATTAGAGGAGATTGAGTATGGGCTATATGGGAACTATCTTTGCAACTTTTTAAAATAGATCTAAAACTCTTGTAAAATTTAAAAATAATCCATTTAATTGTCAAGTACTACTCCACTATATCAATAAAATATACAGCAATCTGTTTATTCCTTCACCTATTGATGGACCCTGCAATTGTTTCAATTTGGGAGCTATTACAAATAAAGCTACTATAAACACTCACAGACAAGTATTAATATGTATGTATGCTTTTATTCCTTTGGGGTAAATATCTAGAAATGAAACAGATATGATAGATCTTTGTTTAACTTTTAATTGCCAGTCTACTTTCTGAGGTGATTGTAGTACATTATAGTTGTAGTTCTTGCACATACTCACTGACTTTTGGTATTATCATTTTTGAAATAAATATTTCAGCTATTCTAATAGATGTGGAATGTTACTCTGCTATGGTTTTATTTTGAGTTTCTGGACTAATTATTGAAGATGAAAATGTATTCCTGTGCTTATTTGTCTTCCATATCCTTTTTTTTTAAGATTTTATTTATTTATTTGACAGACAGAGATCACAAGTAGGCAGAGAGGCAGGCAGAGAGAGAGGAAGGGAAGCAGGCTCCCTGCTGAGCAGAGAGCCCAATGCGGGGCTTGATTCCAGGACCCTGAGATCATGACCTGAGCTGAAGGCAGAGGCCTTCAGGGGGTTAACCCTGAGCCACCCAGGCACCCCTGCCCTCCATATCTTCTTTAGCTAGGTATCTGTGCAAATCTCTGCCCATTTGTTATTGGATCATTTAATTTACTATCAATAACTTTTAAGAGTTATTTATAGGAGCACCTGGGTGGCCCAGTAGTTAAAGCCTCTGCCTTCAGCTCAGGTCATGATCTCAGGGTCCTAGGATCAAGCCCCACATCGGGCTCTCTGCTCGACGGGGAGCCTGCTTCCCCTTCTCTCTGCCTGCCTCTCTGCCTACTTGTGATCTCTCTCTCTGTCAAACAAATAAATAAAATCTTTAAAAAACAAGAGTTATTTATATATGATAGATGCAAACCCTGTGTCAGATGTGTGATTTGCAAATAATTTCCCCAGGGTGTAGTTTGCCTTTTTATCTCCTAATGAAATATTACACAGCACAAATTTTTCATTTTGATGATATACAAGTTGTCAATTTGTTCTTTTGTGGATCATGTCTTTGGTGTGATATCTAAAAAATATTCGCTGAACCCAAGTTTACAGTGATTTTCATGTAGAAGTTTTATAGTTTTAGGTTTTACTTTTTATTTTTAAGATTTTTTAAAATTTATTATTTATTTGACAGGGATCACAAGTAGGCAGAGAGGCAGGCAGAGAGAGGAGGAAGCAGGCTCCCTGCTGAGCAGAGAGCCCGATGCGGGGCTCAATCCCAGGACCCTGGGATCATGAACGGAGCCAAAGGCAGAGGCTTTAACCCACTGAGCCACCCAGGCACCCCTAGGTTTTACTTTTAAGCCTATGATGCATTTTGAGGTCGTGTGTGTGTGTGTGTGTGTGTGTGTGTGCGTGTGTGTGTGTAGCACAAAATATGGATTAAATTCCATTTTGGGGGGGAGAAGGGCATGTGGATATCCATTTATGCCAACACCATGTACTGAATAGGTTTTCTTTTTCCTCCGCTACACTTCCTGTGTACCTGTAGTATAAGTCATTTTTTGGAACATATGAGTATATTTCTAGAATCTCCATTCATTTCCATTGATCTATTTGTCTACCTTTCTGCCAATACCACTCTATGTTGATTACTGTAGCTTATATAAGTCTTTGAGTTCAGGTGATGTGATCAGAGAACATACTTTCCATTACATGAATACTTGCAAATATATCAAGATTTGTTTTATGGCCTGGAATATCACCAATCTGTGTAAATGCCCACTATGTACTTGAAAAGAATAGGTATTCTGCTGTTGTCGAGTGGCAAATGCTGTTATTATCAGTGAGGTCAAATTTGTTGATATTATTGTTTTTTCTATATTTTTACGGCTTTTCTACCAAACTTGCTCCATCAGTTATTGAAAAAGGGGAATTGAGGGGCGCCTGGGTGGCTCAGTGTGTTAAGCCTCTGCCTTCGACTTGGGTCATGATCTCAGAGTCCTGGAATTGAGCCCCGCATCGGACGCTCTGCTCAGCAGGGAGCCTGCTTTCCCCCACCCCCTGCCTGCTTCTCTGCCTACTTGTGGTCTCTGTCTGCCAAATAAATAAATAAAATCTTAAAACAAAAAAAGGGGGAATTGAGATCGCTATCATTTTGGATTATCTAGTTCTCCTTGTAGTTCTGTCAGTTCTTGTACTACATATTTTGAAGATCTGTTATTAGATAGATGCATGAACATATTAAGATTGTTATGTCATTTTGATAAATTGAGCCCTGTATTGTTGTGAAAGCACCTTCTTTCTTCCTGGTAATATCTTTGCTCTGATATCCTGTGTGATATTAATATCACTACTCAAACTTCCTTTTTTGTAAAGGTGTTATTTATTTTTAGAAATAGAGAAAGCAGGAACCAGAGCATGTGAGCAAGGAGAGGGCCAGAGAGAGAGGGAGAGAGAGAATCTTTAGACTCCTTGCCAAGCACAGAGCCCAACACGGGGCTCAATCTCATGACCTGAGCCACCGAGGCCACCCAGGCGCCCCTCAAACTTACTTTTGACTAGTGTTACCATCATGTAACTTGTTTTGTCTTTTACTTTTAATCAGTTTGTATCTTTAGAGTTGAAGTGTATTTCTGGTTGGCAGCATATACTTGCATCTTGCGTTTTAATCCAAACTGACAGTTTTTGGTTTTTAATCTAAGTATTTAGACTGTTTGTATCTTTTCCATTTTTAAACATTTTTGAAACAATTATAGATTCACACGAAGTAACAAAATAGCAGAGAGGCCCATGTACTCTTCATTCCATTTTTCCAGTTTGTTACGTATTTCAGAATTTGAGTACAATATCAAAAACAGGAAATTGACATTGGTAAAATATTTGTGTATAATTCTGTCATTTTATGATCTGTATAGAATTGTGTAGCCATCACCACAGAAGTACTTCATCAAGGCAGAGATCATGTTTCTCTTAAAATTGCGCCTACCATGACAGTGTCCTTAACCACTGCCAACTACTAACATGTTCTTCATCTCTATAATTTTACCATTTTCAGAATGTTCCATAAATGGAATAATAATGTCAGTGATCTTTTGAGACTGACTTGTCATTCTGCATAATATCCTTGAGATCCTTGTAAGTTGTTGTGTGTATCTAAAGTCCCCTTTCTCTTCATTCCTGAGTAGTATTTCATGGTCTGATGTGTCACTCATCTAATGAGGGATATTATGAACATTTTGAGGTTTTGGTAATTACAGGTAAATCTTCTGTGAACAATATATAATAGGTTTTGGTATAAAGGTAAGTTTTAATTTATCTGGAATAAATGCCCAAGGGTGTAAATGCTGGCTTGTATGAGTTGTATGTTTAGATTTTTAAAGGCACAGCCAAACAATTTTTCAGAGTGGTGTTAACATTCTGTATCTCCACCAGCAGTGTATGAGAAATCCTCTTCCTGCATTCCTTTGCTGGCATTTAGTATTGTCACTATATTTTATTTTTGTTGTCCTTATAAGTGTGTTATAATATCTCATCATGGACTTAATTTGCATTTCCCTGGAGTGTAGTGATGTTGAACATCTTTTCGCATGCTCATCTGCCATCTGTATATCTTTTTCAGTGAAAAGGTTTTTCATGGTTTTTGTCCATTTTCTAATTGGATTGTTGTTTTGTTTATAATGTTGAGATTTGAGAACCTTTTAGACACTCTAGATGTGTGTCTTTTGTCAGATATATGGTTTGCAAATATTTTCTTCCAGCATGCTGCTTGTCTTTTTATCCTCTCAACAGGATCTTTCACAAAGCAGAAGTTTTTCATTTTTATGAAGCCCAAATCATTAGTTTTATCTTTTATAGATGATGATTTTCATTATAGGCCTAAGAATTTTTTTCCTTTTCATAGATCCTGAAGATTTTTTCCTATGCTTTTGTTTTCTAAAAATTTTTATAGTTTTGTGTTTTACTTTTAAGTCTGCACTCCATTTAAGTTAATGTTTGAATAAAATGTGAGATTGAGGTCAAGGTTTTTTGTTTGTTTATTTACCTATGTCTATTCAGTTCCTCAAGCACCATTGAAAAGATGATCTTTCTTTCATTGACTTGCTTCTGCAATTTTAACTTTGTCAAAAATTAGTTGATGACACATATGTGTAATCATGTTCCTCTCTCATAACTTTCTTTGCTAAAGTCTAATTTGTTTAATGTTAATATAGGAATGTCTTCTTTAATTGACTAATATGTGCCTAACATATCCTTCCCCCTGCCTTTTACTTTCAACCTATCTATGTTTTCTGGTTTGTGGCGGGGGGGGGGGGG